>CM031712.1:11494016-11691995 GCA_018466805.1 Hippocampus abdominalis | reverse complement strand
GAGAGAAACGAGACGTTCGAAAAACCAGGTCTGACTGTATAAATTAAATTCACACATTTCCAACCTTCCATGAATTGCAACTTCAGGAAAATGGCACTCCACTTCACCAATTCCAAAACACCTGTTAGTCGCTCCTTTAATCCAAACAAACATGAATTATTATTATTATTATTATTATTCCATTCCATTCCATTTTCCGAACCGCTTGATCCTCACTAGGGTCGCGGGGGTGCTGGAGCCTATCCCAGCTGTCTTCGGGCAGTAGGCGGGGGACACCCTGAATCAGTTGCCAGCCAATCGCAGGGCACACAGAGACGAACAACCATCCACGCCCACACTCACACCTAGGGACAATTTAGAGTGTTCAATCAGCCTGCCATGCATGTTTTTGGAATGTGGGAGGAAACCGGAGCACCCGGAGAAAACCCACACAGGCCCGGGGAGAACATGCAAACTCCACACAGGGTGGCCGGAGCTGGAATCGAACCGGTACCTCTGCACTGTGAAGCCGACGTGCTAACCACTGGACTACCGGGCCGCCATATTATTATTACAACAGAAAAAAAATTATTGATTATTTCTTAATTTTAACAGACAGATTATTTTAGTAACATCATACCTTCAGCTGGAGCTGCAGCTGCTGCTATTGTAGCATAACGTTGTGATACAATGTGAAAATGTCCTTGTCTTCTGACTATATAAATAACTATTTGCGCTGCAATTGCAAAACATGCCAATATTTAGTGTTACTATTATCTGCAAAGATTAGAAGAAGGGCCCTAATATTTTGGCTTATATGACCGTGACGTTTTCCTCTCCATAGGCGCTCAGTATAGCTTATTGACAAAACAGGTTTAATAGGGTTTGACTAATACTAAAAGTGTGGTGTCTCCAACTCAAAAACAATATCTGATATTCTTGTGGTGCTTGGCACCCAATATTATATCGGGTGGCTTGTCGCAATGCAAGCAGCAAACACATTAGCATAAAGTTCAATGCGCGTATACGGGCGACAAGTTCTTTCTTCACAAAATGAAAAGGAGAGCAGGTACAACGTTGAGATGCCGGTCTTTTCAAACAAAGACTCACAGACTATTTTTTTTCTCCGATCCTCGAGGCGCTGAAAACTAAAATCAAAATTCACATGCACATTCCTACTCTTATCCACTTCAACCTCTAAAAATATAAAAACAATAACCTGAAATCCTAACGTTAAATCCCAGTGCTAAACCCAAATCATGAGCCTTAATTCTACTCCAAACCCAAGCCCCAAACCATTTTCCACAAACCCCAACCTTGCCCTAAATTATAATCCCAAAACCCAAATTTAATAATAATAATAATAATACATTTTATTTATAAGCGCCTTTAAAGACAGCCAAGGACACTTTACAATCAGGAACAAAACAACAAAACACCAAACGGGTTGAGCAGCGACAGCCAAACGCGCCAGCGTTCACTCAGCCCGGAAGTCGGAAGAAACCACAAGGGTTGCCAAACTATTGTGGGTTTTAGTTTTTACAATAAAATACCATACACACACTCCAATTAATATTGGTCTCATCACAAAGAGAAAAATACATCAGGTGCTTTATCATTGCAGATACGCTGTGACAGCATCTATTTATAACGTGTTGCATAAGTGCAAGGCCGTGAAGTATGTTTTCACTCAAAAACCACACACTTAGCACATCGGAGAGGTGACCTCAGACGGCACTTCATTTCTTGGAAACAGATCAACGATGTGTACAAATCAAGGTCAGACAAGTGGCGGGTGAAGGCCTCTTCACTGAATAAATTCACTCATAGTCAACATATGGATATGAATGTTAACATGAAGTGATAGCTGCGTTTTAAAAGGAACGGTTCAGAATGGAGCAATTTATATCGTCTTTCAAGGACTCCTGCAGACACCAAAGTCTCAGTCGTTGTTTTGTTGCCATGGTTAGTGCAAGCCTGCTTGTATTCAGTCAGACTCTTCTCTTTGGATCAATATTTCTGTGATTTCCAGTGGTGTGCTGCAATTCACTGAAAACAAAGGTCTCGTCAAAGATAAAAGCCTTATTTAAATTTTTTTTTTTTAATTGCTTACTTCTTGCATGGCGGCCCGGTAGTCCAGTTGTTAGCATGTCGACTTCATACTGCAGAGGTACCGGGTTCAATTTCAGCTGCGGCCTCCCTGTGTGGAGTTTGCATGTTCTCCCCGGGCCTGCGTGGGTTATCTCCGGGTACTCCAGTTTCCTCCCACATTCCAAAAACATACATAGCAGGCTGATTGAACACTCTAAATTGTCCCTGGGTGTGAGTGTGGGCGTCGATGGTTGTTCGTCTCTGCGTGCCCTGCGATTGGCTGGCATCCGATTCAGGGTGTCCCCTGCCTACTGCCCAGAGACAGCTGGGATAGGCTCCAGCAGCCCCCGCAAACCTAGTGAGGATAAAGCGGTTCAAAAAATGAATGAATGAATGCTTACTTCCATAAAATTGTTGTAAATTAGTGAAATGGAAAAATCTTATCAGGGCAATATTTGCAGTGGTAGCTAAGTTTAGCCGTTTTTTTTGTTAATATTGTGGCGGTATGTGTGTGTGTTATTCATCATTGTGTGACTGATTTATATTTGTTTTGTCTGTGTGCTAGGTTGCCAAGGCATGTGGGACATTGTCGCCTGTTGGCCCTCGGCCAGTGTGGGAGAAGTGGTCACAATACCATGCCCGGCTTACTTCAGCTACTTCAGCGACCAGCACAAAGGTAAATAATAAGCGTAAGAATAAGAATAAATGCCAATGTATGAAAACTACGACCACATGTCACCAATACTTTTGCACAAATCTCTACTCATGGCTGGAGACCTCGTTTAAAGGGAATGGGAGCTGTTGCCTTTTCATTGGCAACAGCTTAACAGAGCCAAATCGTCTGCAAATTACAGGTCAGCTAGTCTGCCCCCTCCCCACTTGATACCAACTTTTGCCCCAGTGATGGACTTCCTCATCACAAAGTCAATTGCGATGACGAAGAGCAGAGGTAACAGAATGCAACCCTGTCTTACACCAGTGACAATGTCAAAATCATCAGTTGTGCCACTGTTGGTTTTGACACGACAAGTTGAGTTGTGGTACAATGACCTGAGATGTTGATGTACTTGAGGTGTACACCATATAGCTGGACGATCTGCCACAGTGATTCCCGGTGGACACTGTCAAAGGCTTTCTTGGAATCGATATGGTTGATCTTGAATGGTATCTGAAGTTCTTGGCACTGCTCGATGTTTCGAAGAGTAAAGATCTGTTCGGTGCAAGACCTTCCCTTCCTTGCTCTCCCCTCAAGATTTTATCCACTTCGTCTTTAAGGCGATGGAGTAGAACACTGCAGAAGACCTTGCCGGGGATTGACAGCAGTGTAATGCCCCGCCAGTTATTGCAGTCTGCGAGGTTTCCCTTCTTAGGCAGCATGACAATGACCCCACGTCTCCAGTCGGCAGGAACCTCTTCAGCATGCCAAATCAGATTGAACAGGTAGGTAAGGCTCTCCACAACAGCGTCTTAGCCATGCTTCAACAACTCGGCAGCTACCTCATTGAGGCCCGGTGCCTTGTTGTTCTTAAGGCCCTTGATTGCTCTGGCAACCTCAGTCTAGGATATCTCTTCTGATGTATTGAATTGAATTGAATTGAATACACTTTATTGTCATATGTGCTGTACGTGTGTGTAACATACAGCACAGATGAAATGTCTTCCCCCTCAACATAAAACAAGAGGAGCCGCTGCGGGTGTCCGCGCCGCCATCAAAAGAAAAGTTGACCAAAAAAATGTAATGTTTAGAGTTGGAGCTGGTGTATCATGATCGAAATTGAAGAGCATGGGAGGCATTGCTTGGTTGAGAACCTCCCTAAAGTGTTCCACACATCTTGCTTCTTGCTCCTGATTGGCACGCTAGAAGTGCTCCTGGAGTTAGTTAGCTTCCGCACGATCTTGGGTCGTTGTGTTGTTCTTCCCAGCTGCTTCTTGTGCTTCTCTTGCTTTTGTCTTTTGTCCTTTCTGCAACTCTTCTTCTCTGGCCTGTCCAAGCGCCCGTACTCTTCGTCTTCCATCCTCCAGCTCCGGAGCCTCCTCTTTTGCTCTCATTTTATCTTGCCCACCTTCCTTTCATCAATCAACTTCCAGGTGTTGTCTGTTATCCATCTTTCTTTGTTGGTACCCCCTCTTTCTGCCTACAACTGTTTCCGCAGTTTCAGCGATGGCACAAGAGAACATACTCCACTGTTCCTCAATGGTTGCAAGGTGTTATGGTACCTTGAGCTTCTTACTCAACTCCTCACAGAAGCTTTCTGAGATGTTGTCATTCTTCAGCTTGTCCACTGCGTAAGGTCTCTTGGGCTGCACCTTTTTCACCTTCTTCATCTTCAGCTTGATTTTACCCACCACAAGGAAGTGGTCTGAACCCACATCTGCACCTCTGTGGGAGCGAACGTCTAGCAATGGCGAGTGACACCTTGTGTTGACGCAGATGGAGTCCAGTTTGTTCCAGGTACCGCCACCAGGTGAAACCCAGGTCATTTTGTGGATCCGCTTGTGCTCAAAAAAGGTGTTGCCAATGCTGAGGCCATTGGTACTTGTTAGCATCAAAAGTCTCTCCCTGTTGTCGTTCATGGAACTTGCAGACCCATGTGATCCAACTGTGACATTAAGGCCCCTTCTGTCGCTATCTAGTTTTACAGTTGAAGTCAACAATCAGCATCTTGATGTCATAACTGGGGATCTCCTCAAGCATGGTTTGGAGCTGATTGTAGTCTTTATCTTATCTCTATATGTCTTTATCTTCCTCTGAGGCAACTTTGGTTGGGGCATAGACTTGCACGATGGTTACTTTGGCATATCTGGTGTAGAGCCTTGCTGTGATAATCTGTTCATTCACCGACTTCCATCCAACCAATGCGTGTGCCGCACTGCTGGAGAGAATGATGCCGACTCCATGGGAATGGTGGTCTTGCTTCCCAGAGTAAAGAAAAGTTGCTCCATCAACCATGAGGCGCCCCTGCCCCATCCGCCTCATTTCACTAACACCTAAGATGTCTAGACGATAGTGCCTCATATTCTTCAGCACCTGGTCCATGCGACCAGACTGGAACATTGTGCGCACATTCCAGGTGCCTACTCTGGTGTCGGTCTTGGTTCCGAAAATCGCGGTCATCAGGGGTCTGGCTTCCTGTTGGATTTCACCCGTCATAGATACAGTAAATATTCCCATCCCCGGAATTCTATGAAAAGGAATTTCCTTCACCCGGAATAAAAACCTATACATTAACATTTTGACTACGATATTACGTAAGCGGAAATTCCATTAACCGTAACCCGGATGGAGACGGAAGGCCACGGAAGCTTAAATACACGCAGCGCCCACCCGATGCAACAGAAGACGCGACGGAAGACACATGTTCACTTGGCCGTTTTCTATCATCGGATTCGAAACGACGACGTGTAAGTGACTTTTTATTGGCGTACGTTTTACTGTAATTGCGAACGATTTTAACTTTATCTACTTACGTCCTGTAGATCGCAGCACTAGCTTAAAAAGCAATGCCCACTCGACACAACTAGAGACATGATGCAAGAAACGTGTTCGCTTCGCCGCTTTCTATCATCGGATTCGAAACGACGACGTGTAAGTGACTTTTTATTGGCGTGTGTTTTACTGTATAGTAATTGCGAACGATTTTAACTTCATTTGCTTTCGTCCTGTAGATCATGGCATCGAAAACGAAGAAGGACCCTACAAAACAAAACAACCCAAAATAGACTCATTTTTTTCCCAAGATGGAAAAAAATCAACATTAAAATACTGTACGCATTGTACTGTGTTGTGTTTTTTTTAATAGTCTACACCTGTACTGTATACTGCACTGCTGTTTTTGTTATACAAACAGTTTTTGGACAGTATATTTTTGCATTTTATTGCTTGTGTTGTTACACATGCACTTTTTCAACATACTTGCAGGTTCATAAAGGACATGTACCACGCTCACTTCCCAAATGAGGAAATTCTGTTATCAGGACAGATTGGACAGCGCCAACACGAGTCCGTACTAGAGAATGTTTACTGTACATCCAAAGATGTGCCGTCTCTTCTTTGATGTGATTTACCGGAATGGCTTCCTCTCGTCATTTCTGTAACAGGTTTTTTACAGGGTGAGGTTGTTAACCTCACGCCCAACCCCCAACCTGGAGGACCAGTTGGATGCAGTTTAATGTTATACCCAGGACATGAGTGATAATGTTGAGCTAAAGCACAGAAAATGGGAAACAACTACATTTCCCAGAGTGCACCAGCAGCAGCAAACCAGCTGAATCTCCTGATCTGCCACTAATTGAAAGGCAGCATACCAGCTGCATTGCTGAGCTGCCACTGTTTGGAGCAACTGAGGAGCAGAAGGTCAGTCAGTGTGGAAAAAGCTTTCAGGAGGAAGAGTCAGTTTGGAAAAAGCCAGGAGGAAGCAGGATTGACAACACTGAAAGGAAACAAGTTCACTCGGGGGGGTTCATCCCAAAGACGCCAATGGTCGGTGCTACATTTGTTTGACTTCTATATTACATTATATTATTTCCTAAACAAAAGTAGTTGATTTTATCTTCTAAAGATTCTGTTAAATATTTAGAACCCTGCTAAAAATGTTAAATGCTAAAAATCTGTTTCATAAGCCCTGTTAAAAATGTGTTTCATAAGAGTTATTTAATCATGTTTGGGAAATGAAGTTAAAACATTTTGTGAGTCAAGAATTAAATTTGATTTTCTTGTGTTGAAGGTTTACAACCTGATGAAGACGTATGACTTTGAAGAAAATAAAGTGATAAAGTGGCAAATCTGAGTTGTCCTCGCGTCCTTTGGCCAGTTGAACCATAGAGGAGAACTTGACAGTTGTAAACCACCTGGAGCAGCCCGGACCTGAGGATAAACGGCTTCAGATCCAATAATAAGCTGCTGACGTAGAGGAATTTAAAATGGCAGAAGATGTTCTGGGGAAGACGGTCCAGCAGCTCAAGAGGGAGAGGACCATTGCAAAAAGCAGCTTCACCAGACAGGCCAACTTTATTTCAAGAGGAGCAAGCAGCATGCTTCAAGTGGAGTTAATGGAGGAATTCACTAAACTCTCAGGCTGTTTCAGAAAGATGCTTGACGCCAATGATGACTACAGGATTGGACTGGAGGCTGACATTAAGACGGAGGATACAGAGGCAAGTCTTGATGAAAAGCAAGAGGCCGATATAGATAGATCTTTAAAAGAAGGTGAGACAAAATTGGCAGAAATAAAAGACATTGTTCAAACAAACCTGTGGTCAAGGTATGGGAAAAGTGAACTTGATGCTGTAATCCAGGAAGCAGAAAAGGCCCATGATAAAACAAGAAATGTATCTGTGGAAAGTGCCAATTTAGAGGGTTATGAAGTGCACCTTGCTGTCTTGGAGAAGAGGATAACAGAGGCCATCTCAGCAATCTCACTCTGGGAGAGATGGATGCCAGTGGAATTAAAGGATGAGTTGCCTGAAAGAGTGAAGATCTTAAAGGCATCCAACTACAGGCTGGAATTAAGGAAGGCTGAATTTACAACTGCACGGGTGGCTGCTGAGCAAGGCACAGGAGCGAGACAAGAAGCCTTTTGGACAAAACCTACACCAATAGTGAAAATCAAGCCGACCACCCTACCCATCTTCAGTGGAAACAAGAGAGAATTTCACCAATGGAAAAAAGACTGGGAAAGTCTACAAAAGCAGGGTGAGCCATCTGGATCAGCTGAAGTGAAGAAAATCCAACTCTTGGAGAGTGTGGATGAAAAAATCTCAAAAGACCTAAGACTTTCAACCTATGCCACCGCCAATGACATGTTCAGAGTCCTGGAAAACAGATATGGCAACAAGTCAACCATAACTGTGGAAATTCTAGAGGATCTAGAGAAGATGCCATATGTGAGGGGGAACCAGCCAAGAAAAGCCATTGACCTCATACAGTCAGTAGAAAAGGCCCTGGCAGATCTGACAGAGTTGGGACAGTCTGGAGCCATGAATAACCCATTGGTAATTAAATCAATTGAAAGTAAGTTGCCTGACTTCATTAAGAGAGATTGGTTGATGTTCATGATTGAACCCAGGAATAATGTGACATCAGACAATCACTTTGATATGCTTTTAAAGTTCCTGAAAAGTCAAGAAGAAGTCTTGGAGAGACTCGAACAGCTCAGAACTGTGGAGAAAGTGGAGAGACCAGAGCGGTCCGACAAGACGTTTGACAGAAGGATTGCTTCAACACGAACCACAAAGAAAGGGGAGCCTGATGACGTATGTGGTGTCTGCGGTGACAGTGGACACAACAAAATCTTCTTCTGTAAAAAGTTTAAAGAACTGAAGTTACCTGAAAAGAAGAATGCGGTGAAAAAGCTCGGAGCATGCAGCAAATGTCTAGGATGCATGATGAAGATGGGTACTGCAGAGACACGTTCCTATGCAGAAATAAAGACTGTAAGCGGGGAGGCGGAGTCCCAGACCACCATTACTTCCTCTGCCCAAAAAGAGAAGTCAAAAGAGGTGAAGATGGAAAGAGTGGGAGAGATGGCAAAAGTGAAAACAAACTAACAGAGGAACAACGAGCGATATTGTCTGAGCTTTCCCCAGAAATGGCAGATCGATGCAGAAAGGCTTTCACCAACAAAAGCACAGTGGCACCTCATGCTTCAAGCCAGTCTGAGATGCTGCAGAGAAATGGGCTCTCTGAAATTCCTGTCATCATGATGTTAATGAAAGTCACTGCAAATGCAGGCCAGGAGATTGGAACTTTAATTGATCTTGCTTCAGACACAAACTACATTACTCACAAGGCTGCTGAAAGGCTGAGGTTAAGAAGCGAGAAGATAACCCTAGTTGTGTATGGGGTTGGTGGAATGACCATAAAGGTGAAAACACAAAGATATCTCCTGAAAGTTAGAGTCAAAACCCCTAAAGGAACAGAGAGAGCTCACGAATTGGTCTGCTATGGCTTGGATGAGATCGCCAAAGTGCATCAAGTAATCAAGCCTGAGAAGTTGAAGAGATTCTTCCCAGAAGTTGAACTTAAGGAATTGGAAAGGCCAGACAAGGTTGAGCTTCTCATTAGCCACCGAGAGGGGAGACTCGCTCCCCAGCGAGTAAAAGTTATCGGGGACCTCGTCCTGTGGGAGGGTCCATTGGGGAAGACGGTGGGTGGAGCACATCCCGACTTGTTTGAAAAAGTGGAGATGGCAGCATATGAATCCAGAACTCACTTTGCTCGTTCCATGAGAACGGCAGCTTTCAAATATCAAGAAATCCTAAGTCCAACAGTTGACACAACCCAGCTCCAGCAGGAGAATGTGACCCAGACTAAATGTACAGCTACAAGTAATCATAAGTTCCTTGAGTGGTGGCACTGGGACAGCATTGGAGCTGCATGTGAACCAAGATGTGGAGGATGCAGATGTGGAAACTGTCCACCAGGAGGAAAAGAAATGACTCTGGCAGAGGAGAGAGAGCTTGAGGTAATTAAAGGAGGCCTCACCGACAAGAAGGGGGATGCTCACACACCATCTCCACACTGGGATGCAAAATATCCCTGGACGGTGGATCCAGCTACTCTCCCCAATAATAAAGCTGCAGTCCAGGCGTGTTTCTTCAAGATGGAAAGACAACTAAGCAAAGAGTCAGACTGGAAGGTCGCATATGCTAACCAGATCCATGAAATGGTCGAACGTGGTGCAGCCAGAAAACTCAGCAATGAAATCATGGAGAAGTGGAATGGCCCAGTGTGGTACATCAACCACCTGGTGGTGCCAAATCCACATTCAGTGACAACACCAGTTCGTATTGTGTGGAATAGTAGCCAGAGATACAAAGGCTTAAGCTTGAATGATCTTCTTCTGAAGGGACCAGATGTTCTCAACCCCATCAGAGCTGTTCTTCTGAGGTTCAGAGAAGGGATGCACGCAGCTCTAGGGGACATCAAGAAGATGTACAACTCTGTGTGGCTGGAAAAGCGTGAAATGCATCTTCACAGATTCCTCTGGAGAGACAGCCCAGGTGGAGAGATAGGCGAATATGCAATTACCAGAGTCAACATTGGAGACCGACCTGCTGGCTGCATTGCTCAGTTGGCAATGAGGGAAACAGCATGCCTTCCCAGCTTTGTTCACTTGGAGGATGAACGTCGGGTCATTGAAGAGGAGAGTTATGTGGATGACCTTTTAACCTCCCATAATGACTTAAAGCGACTGGATAAAATCACAGAAGGAGTTGAAGAAATCTTGAAAGCTGGAGGTTTCTTCCTGAAACCATGGGTCCGGTCAGGGCAAAGTGGGAGGCAAGGAGTGGAGACAGTGGCCCTTCAAAAGAGGCAAGGTAAAGCCTTAATTCTTCCAAATCAAATGAGGGATGAAGACAACAAAGCCCTGGGAATCGGCTACCAAGTGGAGGAGGACAAGCTCTACATGTTAACTTCAGTTAACTTTTCCAAAAGGAAGAAGAAGATGAGAGTTGGAAAAGATCTCCTCAAGGAAGAGGTAAAAGCCGAAACGCCAAACCCACTGACTAGAAGAGCTCTCTTAAGCCAGGTAGCTGGGCTGTATGGCCCCATTGGCTTAATTACGGCTGCCAAGCAGAAGGGAGCGATTCTTGTTAGAAAAGCATTCCAAGAGGGAGGAAGTGGCAAACTAACCCTAAAAACCTGGGACCAACCTTTATCAGAAAGCCTCAGAGGAGAAGCCATACAGCTTTTTGAAGAATATGTGCAACTTGGACAGGTGAAGTTCCACAGGAGCCTCACGCCAGCCAACAGGAGAGGTGAACCTTGGGGCATCACTTTTTCAGATGGAAGTGAGAAGACCTATGGAGCTGTGATGTACTTAAGATGGGAGACAAGTCAAGGCCCTGAAGTTAGATTTGTGGAATCAAAAGCAAAACTGACACCCCTGGATCAAAAAGGAGAAGCTGTAAAAGCTGAGATCTGCGGTGCTGTCTTTGCAGCCAGAATCAGGAAGTATGTGGAAAAGCATACTCGAATGAAGATTGAGAGATGGTTCCATCTACTTGACAGCCAAACAGTCCTGGGGGCTATTCAAAGGGACAGTTATGGCTACAGAACCTTCTATGCAAACAGAGTGGGTGAAATCCAGAAGGCTGGACCAGTGCAAGACTGGTGGTGGATCTGTGGAGCTCTGAACATAGCTGACATCATAACGAGGGGGGGTACTCCTGAAGATCTGAACGAGGACTCGACATGGCAAAATGGACCAGAGTTCCTGAAGTGGCCGGTGGAGGAGTGGCCTGTTAAATCAGCTGGAGAGGTTGCAGTTCATGCCAGGGAGAGTGTACAAAAACTCCAGAGGAAGGCATTCTCAAGTGCATTAACAAGAGCTCAAGCAAGGACCCAGCTGAAAGAAGAAAAACAGGCCACCCAGAAAAGGCCAGAGGATGAAACTCAAGAGGAAAACCCTGTGTTAAACCCGACTCTTCTTCTGAGAAAGAAACCTATGGGCTGGGTTAAAGATCTTGTGGAAATAAGAAGATTCAGTAGGCTGTCCAGACTGGTGAGAGTAATCGCCTGGGTTTGTCGAGCTGCCAAGCAGTGGCTGAGGAGAAGGTGCCAATTCCCAAAACAGTCAAAGTGGGAGGAAACATCACCTAAGCAAGCTGTACTGACTGTCAAGGAGCATGAAGATGCACTCAAAGACCTCTTCCTTGCAGCTCAAAAAGGTACCAGTTTTCCAGACACAACTCTGAATAGATTGGCAGTATACAAGGATGTGAACTCTGAACTGCTAGTTTGTGGAGGCAGAATTCAGATGTTCAACGAAGATAAGACTGCAGTTCCAGTATTACCATTTGAAGCCTGGGTGTCTACATTACTGGCTCAAGAATCCCACAAAGCAAGCCATGAAGGAGTAGCAGGAACCCTTCTCCGGATGAGGAAAAAAGCCAGGAGTAAGAGATGTACTTGTGAAAACCTTTCCTAGCTATCCTGTTCCCATCACAAAACCAAAAGGCCGAGAAGGGACAGCTAAAGCAAATGATGAAAGAACTAAGAGATTCCAAAGAAAAATCCCAGCTACAGTTCTTCATAGAGATGTCAGACGGCTTGTCATTCTCCTTCCCATTGAAGAACAACCTGAAGCGTGAAGAAGTTGTATGACCTCTCTGGATTTGAAGACCAGGAGCTCAAGTGGGAGGTGTTGAGCTAAAGCACAGAAAATGGGAAACAACTACATTTCCCAGAGTGCACCAGCAGCAGCAAACCAGCTGAATCTCCTGATCTGCCACTAATTGAAAGGCAGCAAACCAGCTGCATTGCTGAGCTGCCACTGTTTGGAGCAACTGAGGAGCAGAAGGTCAGTCAGTGTGGAAAAAGCTTTCAGGAGGAAGAGTCAGTTTGGAAAAAGCCAGGAGGAAGCAGGATTGACAACACTGAAAGGAAACAAGTTCACTCGGGGGGGGGGGTTCATCCCAAAGACGCCAATGGTCGGTGCTACATTTGTTTGACTTCTATATTACATTATATTATTTCCTAAACAAAAGTAGTTGATTTTATCTTCTAAAGATTCTGTTAAATATTTAGAACCCTGCTAAAAATGTTAAATGCTAAAAATCTGTTTCATAAGCCCTGTTAAAAATGTGTTTCATAAGAGTTATTTAATCATGTTTGGGAAATGAAGTTAAAACATTTTGTGAGTCAAGAATTAAATGTGATTTTCTTGTGTTGAAGGTTTACAACCTGATGAAGACGTATGACTTTGAAGAAAATAAAGTGATAAAGTGGCAAATCTGAGTTGTCCTCGCGTCCTTTGGCCAGTTGAACCATAGAGGAGAACTTGACAGATAATAAATATGAAAGATTATAAAATATTGGATTGATGTTGATTTGATTCGTATTCAAGGTGTTATAATACAACGTTCAATGCTAAAAACATATGATATAACACTTTAATTGTTAAAATAAGCTTTTTTCACATTTTCACCTAGTAGTGTGCTACGGGATTTTTACAATGAAAGAAATGTGCCTTGGCTTGAAAAATATTAAAAAACACTGCCATAATGGATGGCTGAAGCCACCAGAGTCATAGAAGGTCTTAAGGAGTGACCCCTGAACCCCAAAAGACCTCAGTTTTCTGAGTAGGAAGAACCTTCCTGATATGAGCCTCCGTGTTAGTAGACCGGTCTTGTTTATTGTTGAGAAGAACACGCAGGTACTTGTAGGAGGTCACCGTCTCTAAGTCCACACCCTGGATGTTCATTAGTGCAGGTGAGGACTGCACTGATAAACAACCACCTCCTTATGGACATACTGTGAAGAACAGGGATGCCCAACCAGTCAATCTTGATTGACAAAAATAAATCAGAACCAGTAACGCACTCAGCTCCCTCTATCAACAGACGCCGCCTGGTACATTGTCGTCGGTCCGCAACCCGTCAACGGTACCAGGCTGAGCATACCGTCTGAGGAGGTAGAATGGCTGATGAGCGGGAGTTGAAGGTTCCTCGCCGGGGTAGCTCATGAGCCCCCCCAGAAACCCCGGGAGCTCACGCTCCAAAGAAAGAATGCTGGTGTAAGAAGTATAGTCGGCTTGTTATGATCTGACCCGGGAGGAGCTCCAAGGTTTTCCCTAATTTGCACTGTGGACTCAGGTTTTCCCTTACGTTTTCTCCTCTCTTTAAGTCTCTCATGTATTTCCTTTTTCTTTTTGTCCTTAGATCTGTCCACATTTGTCTCCATGGTCCTTCCTGACCTTTTCTTTGTCTTGGCTTTTCTTAGAAGATGATGTGGGAGAGTCAAGCTATGGAGTGCACCCTACCTCAGCTGAATTGAAACAATGTGTATTGCAGAACGTATTTCAATTTTCTAGGGTCGGTTTATCCCAAGCGATGTCCGGGTTGTGTAATTTTAGCCATGGTCACCCTAACACTATGGGAGCCACTCAAGACGGCATGATAAAGAACCTCCTCTGATCTACAGCCCATTTACTTCTTTAAGCTTTTCAATTGGGCAACTTAACATTCCTACAACACAGGGATCACCAAAACAGTCATCGGCACCGGAATCAATGAGAGACATAACCTTGTTCTTCTTGTAGTCACTAGCTTGGCTCGATTCCGAGTGTGCCATACTCACATAATTCCTCTGGGCTGGAACTTATGGCCGTGGTGCCCAACTTACAGTTTCCCATTTGAGTTGATTGGCGGAGTTGGCGTGATGGTCTCGTCGGGCATGTGGACAGTCTGTGACCCAGCTGGCCACAGTAGAAGCAGGCCCTTGACTGGAAATGCTGCCGCCTCTCCTCGGGGTGCAGCCGACTTCCACCAAGTTGCAAAGGTTCCTCCGTCAGCGTAGCAAGTCCTGCGGTTGGTCAACATTCTTGGTTCATGGGGTCAGGGTCCTCATCGAGATATCCAACTGCCGGTGTTAAGTGTCTCTGAAGTCGCTCGGGTGTGCTCCAGCCAGCGTTTACGGTGCCCTCCCTCGTGCTGTTGTCCAATCGTATGGCCACTGTAAGGAGGTCCTCCAAGTTTGTGGTGTCGTCATGTACGAGCAAATAATCTTTAACGGATATACTTGTCCCACGGCGCACAGTTATCAAACCTGCTCTCAGGGGTAGCTGCACTGTCATACATCGTCTCTGAAAGGAGAAGGAGAATGATTGGCCACGTACTCTGACTGGCAAGTGTGGGTTGCCAGTTGCTCTGCCACTGGGACCTTTTTGATTTAGCCACATGTTCAGCGATGTGGTTGCTTTCAAGGCTCTCTTATTTACCTTTGCGGGTTTTCTCATCCATGTTGCTCGTTTCTCAGTGTATTCACACAGGCGAACAAATAACTCCATATTTTTGTTTCGAACTGAAGGGTGTTTTGTTTGGAGATGGAGTTTAAGCTGTTGTAGAGCTTTTCACCAAATACCAAGCACAATGGAATTGGTGCCATTGCACCTCCGGTAAAAGTAAATCCAAATAAACGATAGCTTTCGTTGTTAGTTTTACTGTTTGGTGCCTACTGCCATCTTTGTTACTGATTATTGCTTTATTGTTGTATATATGTTAGTTGCTCCATGTACAGTACTTTGTATGCAGCAATGGCTGTTTGAAAGTGCTCTATAAATACAATTGAGTTGAGTTGAGTATTGCCTTGCGCCAGAAACATCGCTTGTCTCAAAGTACAAGGCATTAAGATAGCTGCTGCTGCTACCTAAAGGTATGGAAGAGTACTTACTATATGATTACTATGACAGGCAATCGACCGCACAAGCATACATACATATTGGATAATTTCCCACGGCACACCTGAAAATAGCTTGCGGCACAGGGTTTGAAAAACACTGCATTATGGCATAGTCTGGTGGTCAGGCAGCATCTCAGCCCGGGACAGAGAGAGACTGGACCGACTGGTCAGGAGTGCCAGCTCTGTCCTGGGAAGCTCCCTGGACACTCTGGAGGAGGTGGGCAACAGGAGAATGCTAGCTGAGCTGAAAGCTATAATGGACAGACGCTCCAAGCCACCCTGACTGGGCAGCTCCTTCAGCCAGAGACTGATACACCCTTGCTGCAAGAAGGAGAGATACCACCACTCGTTCCTGCCAACTGCTGTCAAGCTATTGAATAGACAGACCTAACCTGAAACCCTGGACTCATCCCCACTCACCGATTTTGAATATGCTTATATTTATATTTTATAATTTATATTTACTTCTGGGGCGGCCCGGTGTTCCAGTGGTTAGCGTGTCAACTTCACAGTGCAGATGTACCGCGTTCAATTCCAGCTACGACCTCCCTGTGTTGAGTGTGCATGTTCTCCCTGGGCCTGCGTGGGCTTTCTCCAGGCACTCCGGTATCCTCCCACATTCCAAAAAACATGCATGGATGGCTAATTCAACACTCTAAATTGTCCCTAGATGTGGGTGTGAGCATGGATGGTTGTTCGCCTCTGTGTGCCCTGCGATTGGCTTTCAACCGAATTCAGGGTGTTCCCCGCCTACTACCCGAAGACGGCTGGCATAGGCTCCAGCACCACCGCAACCCTTGTGAGGATTAAGCGGATCAGAAAATGGATGGATGGATATTTACTTTTATACTCTTTGTTCTTCTATATTTCCCTTTCACAATTTTTGCTGCTGTAAGTTGGGAATTTCTACTTAGTGAGACAAATAAAGGTTTTTCTTATCTTCTTACTTTATCTTATGTTTCGTAGCTCTCTCTCATTCTCGTGCTTATTTCTCTTGTGGAAGTAGTTTATGTTGTTTTGTTTATCTCACTAATTTGGTTCCATGTAAATTGGACTTCATTGTCTTTATTCTCCTTGCCGTTTGCAAGCGCTTTTTCTTCTTTTTATTTTATCCTGCTTTTTGTTGCCAGTGGCTTTTGTTGTACTTTGTCACCATTGCATTTTTCAATAATAAATATTGTGTTATTTCTTTATGCTCGTCTATGTTTGTGGGATACTATTCTTTCCAGGTAAAACCGGAACCTGACAAAAGGTCAGCTTCGTATGGTATGCTTCGTTTGATCTTTCATAACTACCAGCTGGATACTATTGTACAAGCTTAATGCAAGTAAATTACAATAGACTATCTGACAACAGAGTGTCGAATTTTATATTTTGTGTGCTCTTTGACAAAAGCAACCAAACAATAGAAACAAATGCTCGACACTATACCTCTAAATGCAATACACATTCCCCAATCCCGATACAGTGAAAAAGCCTTGCCATTTACTTTCAATCTCAGGCTAAGGCTAAAGTAAATATTGCATGACATTTCACCATGAAATATTAAGGTAACTTCCTGGTGGCATTCTTCTCTCAGGAGATGAGCTGATATGAGAACTACAAAATGTCTGACATCTAGTGATCATCGGTAGCAATACAATTCAAACTGAATGTGGTCGAGTAGACCTGGGCAAAGTATAGCCTGAGGGCCACAGTCTCTGACCGGGCTAAAGAGTGACCATGAAGTCAAAGCATAAACTGTGTGCTTTTATTTTGAAAGTTTTGTTTATTTTATGGGGACATGTGCAGATGCTAGTACCGGTCAGGTAGCAAGCAAGAGGTGTGATTTGTGTCTGCTGTGTTGCCAACTTAGCGACATCTTTGCTATATTTAGCTTTTATTACCCCTCCAGCAACTATTTTCCCACAAAAGAGACGAACAAAAACTAACAGTAATTGTCTGAATGTTAGCACAGTGGAGGGAAGAGGGCCAAGAAAATTTTGCCTGATAATTCTGTCAGCACAATTACATATACATTGGTACCTCTACTTACGAACGTCTCTTCATATGAAATGTTCATGTTACAAAACGCATCAAAAAGAAAATGTTTGTCTCTGTGTGCCCTGGGATTGGCTGGCAACCAGGGTGTCCCTCGCCTACTGCCATAAGGCAGCTAGGATAGGCTCGAGCACTGTTATGTTTTGCGTGGTGGTAAAGTTGGACCCCAAAAGCAGGAGGCAGGGAGGAGCAGGAAGGAGTGACCAAGATGTATTTAACAAAAATGCAAACAGGAGAAAGCCACAACAAACAAACAAAAAATCTGTTTGGAATATGCGTCTGTATTACAGAATTTTCTAGTTACGAAATTTCTTCTAGAACCATTAATTTTTGTAAATAATGGTACCATTGTATATGTAATTATACATTAAACATCACTCTCAATAATATAGTACTTCCCACTTAGCTACAGTCTATATTCTGTAGTCCTAATGAACAATGGCTAATGTGAGTTGGCAGTGTGTGCACAAAATTAATGTTAGCATTCCTAAAGTGTCAAGATAATGTAATGACCATTTGTGATTTTGTTTAAAAATGTGTATTTCATAATTTTAACATTCCATACCATATCTACACAAGTAGCAGTTTCTTGAAGTGAGACAATACTCTTTTTCGAAATAAATAATATAGACAGACTTCAGGTTAGTATGCTGGCTTGGGCCTAAACAGGTGTTCAAGTTTCTCATGTGTTGCAAAATGAATTGCTCTCCCCTGTGGTAAAGAAGCATTTTAATCATAGGGACTACTCCGAGTGTGGGCCCAATACCAGTTACCTATGAATGATTTAAGCCTGATTAAGGGTTGCTCCAGCTATCACAGTGTTAAATGGACACATCTAGATACTTTGGGCCCGATTACTTACCCAGCGCAACGCTAGCGCGAGTCGCAGTCTAACTGTGCGCTCGGGTGGAGTTTCCTTTCTTTTGGGATTCTGCTCGATTTAGCACAGGTATAATTGGGCATAAGGGGCCATCTTTCTGCACCTTTGTGGGATGGAACGCAGCTGACGGCCGTCCAATCAAAGTTGCTTCCCTCTTTTCTATTGAAATCAGAGCACCCGAAGCGCCGACATGATTGACATTGTGGAAGCAGAAATGGACTCGTTGGGGTCAGTGCATGACAATGGCACGCGCCAAAGTGTACAGAAAGCTTTCCCCTTGCGGATGATGTTGGTTGCTCATGTGACATTGACCAATTGCAGACCACCTTGCGACCATGACCATATGTCCATGTGTATATATATATTTTTTAAATCCTCGTCTCACCCCTCGGGTGGTGTCCGTCCCCCATTCAGCTCGGGTCCTCTACCAGAGGCCAGGAAGCTTGAGGGTTCTGCGCAGTATCCTTGCTGTTCCCAGCACTGCGCTTTTCTAGACTGAGATGTCCGATGTTGTTCCCGGGATCTGTTGCAACCACTCATCTAGTTTGGGGGTCACTGCCCCGAGTGCTCCGACCACCACAGGCACGACTGTCACCTTTATCTTCCAGGCTCTTTCCAGCTCCTCTCTGAGCCCTTGGTATTTCTCGAGTTTCTCGTGTTAATTCTTTCTGATGTTTCCATCACTTACTCCACACAGATGTTACGGTAGACTATGCCAGCCACCTGGTTATGGCATTCCATGTAGGATTTCTCTGCCAGCATCTTACACCCTGCAGTTATGTGTTGGATCGTCTCAGGTGCCTCTTTGCACAACCTACAACTTGGGTCTTGTCTGGTGTGGTATATCTGGGCCTCAATGGCTCTGGTGCTCAGGGCCTGCTCCTGAGCAGCCAGGATGAGTGCCTCTGTGCTGTCCTTCAGGCCAGCCCTCTCTAGTCACTGATAGGGCTACTTGAGATCAGCCACTTCAGTGATGATCCGGTGGTACATCCCGTGTAGGGGCTTGTCCTCCCATGATGGTCCCTCTTCCAGCACCTCATCCTCTGTTCCCCATTGTCTGAGACATTCTCTGAGTACGTCATGCATTGGAGCCCTCTCCTTGATGTACTGTATTCATGGAGCTTGGATGTTTCATCCTGAACAGTGGCTCTCACACTCATTAGTCCCCGGCCTCCTTCCTTTCGGCTTGCGTACAGTAACAGGGTGCTGGATTTGGGATGGAACCCTCCATGCATGATTAGGAGCTTTCGGATCTTAACGTCTGTGGTCTGAATCTCTTCCTTTGGCCACCTTATTATTCCTGCAGGGTATCCGGTGACTGGCAGGGCATAGCTGTTTATTGCCTGGGTCTTATTCTTGCCATTGAGCTGGCTTCTTAGGACTTGCCTCACCCGCTGGAGGTATTTGGCCGTAGCTGCTTTTCTTCTTGCCAGTTCGAGGTTGCTATTGGCATGTGGTATACCGAGGTACGTGTAGCTGTCCTCAATGTCTGCTATTGTTCCTTCAGGGAGTGAGACACCTTCAGTGCGGACTACCTTGCCTCTCTTAGTCACCATCCGACTACATTTCTCAAGTCCGAATGACATCCCGATGTCACTGCTGTAGATCCTGGTTGTGTGGATCAGGGAGCCTATGTCCCTTTCACTCTTATCATACAGCTTTATGTCATCCATGTAGAGGAGGTGACTGATCGTAGCTCCATTTCTGAGGCGGTATCCATATCCTGTCTTGGTGATTACTTGGCTTATGTGTCCTATGCAGAACAGCAGTGGGGAGAGTGCATCACCTTGGTATATGCCACATTTGATGGACACTTGGGTAAGTGGCTTGCCATTGGCTTCAAGTGTGGTTTTCCACATCCTCATCGAGTTCGCAATGAAGGCTCTTAGGGTCCTGTTCACCTTATACAACTCCAAGCATTCAGTGATCCATGTATGTGGCATCGAGTCATAGGCTTTCTCGTAATCAATCCAGGCTGTGCACAGGTTGGTATGTCGAGACTTGCAGTCTTGTGCGACTGTTCTGTCAACCAGGAGCTGATGTTTGGCTCCTCTGGTATCTCTGCCAATGCCCTTCTGTGCTTCGCTCATGTATTGATCCATGTGTCCACTTATCTTAGCCGCAATGATGCCTGACATGAGCTTCCATGTTGTGGAGAGACAGGTTATTGGCCGATAGTTGGATGGGATCCTTCATGATCAGGATCGTTCGCCCTTCGGTTAGCCATCCTGGGTGAATCCCATCCCTCAGCAACTGGTTCATTTGTGCTGCTAGGCGCTCATGGAGTGCTGTGAGTTTCTTTAGCCAGTAGGTGTGGACCATGGCCTGGTGCTTTCCAATTTTTCATATCTGAGACTCTTTCCTTTATGTCTGCCACTGTTATGGTAACTGGGTTCTGTTCAGGGAGGTTGCTGTGCTCCTCTCTCAGAGTCACCAGCCATTGTGCACTGCTGTTATGTGCAACCTCCTTCTCCCATATGCCTTTCCAGTACCTTTCAGTTTCCAGTCCTGGTGGGTCAGCTCTGCTGTTAGGACCCTGCCACTGAGCGTACAGCTTCGCAGGTTGTGTTGCGAACAGCCTGTTTATTCTTCTGGCCTCATTCTCTTTCGTGTACCGCTTTTGGCGACTGGACAAGGCTTGGAGCCTTTGTTTGGCAGTTTCGAGTGCTTCAGGTATGGTCATCTGGATGTACATCTTTCCGAGCCACCTTGATCTTAGCCTCCAACCATCTTTTCCATGGTGGGTAACGTAGCTCATGGCTCCCATGATTGCTCTTATAGCCAAGCATTTCTAGGATCACTGATGCTGAAGCTTATATCTGCTCATTGGTTTCCGTGATCGTTACGGTAGTGTGGTACTTCACATAGCCGTTGTATTCGGCTTTAATTAATAACACTTAAAAAGTTAGGTATCAGGTACCACTCAAATGATGACTAAATCACTGATCTGAAGTCCAAAACAAAAGAAAAACGAATATTAACCTCTTGGGAGCATATCATTGTCGTTTTTTTTTTTCATCCCTCTCCGTCTTTAGGAAATCTCTCCAAAACGTGTACAACAGATGGCTGGACAGAGATGCATCCCGTTGACATTGCCCTGAACTGTGGCTACAATCTCAACAGTACCAGTGATGATGTAAGTAAAAAAGTCAAAGCGTAATAATTTGTTGGAGTTGGTTGGTGATTGTAGGGGTCCTTACCTGCCTTTGGTGCCAGCAAACACAAAATCCTGCCGTCTGCTTCTTTTCTCTCTTTGAGCTGGCAAATAAATATTCCATTTATTTACTCCTTAGCACGTTATAAAAAGTGTTTTTCGATGGAATGTACTCCCCCTAATCCATCTTCCTTTCGAGAAGAAAGTGTTGCATCCTACCGTCACCAATTAATTTAAAGGAAAAAAAAGCCATTTTTAACTTGACCATCGCATGCGAACCACAGATAGTCAGCTCAGCGTTTAATGGATTCAAATGGTCTGTCAACTATGTCAACTTATGTGGGATGTAGTCAGCAGTAGTATTTCTAGGTGTTGGAGGTCCATCCATGTGTGTCACCACATTGGCTCAGAAAAGACTTACAGCGACAGAAATACAGTTGGGCACTAATCTGAAGTGCAACTTAAAACTCTACCATGCAAAGCAAAAGCCATATTATATCAACAACACCCATAAATGTTGCCGGCTACTCTGGGTAAGAGCTCATCTATAAGATAAGATAAGATAAGATAAGATAACCTTTATTTGTCCAACACTGGGAAACATTTTAGCATGATGGGCTGAATGCAAAGTACGTTGTGGTCTGACGAGTCCACATTTCGAATTGTTTCGGGAAATTGTGGGCGTTGTGTACTTCAGGCCAAAAAAGGAAAAGAACCATTCGGACTGTTTTGGATGCAAAGTTTAAAAGCCAGGATCTGTCATGGAATGGGGCTGTGTTCGTGTAGCATCTGTGAAGGCAATATTCATGCTGAAAGGGACATACAGCAACGTCTTTTTCATGGATGCCCCTGCTTATTTCAACAAAAAAATGCCAAACCACATTCTGCACGGGTTACAACAGTGTGACTTCAGAGCAAAAGACTGTAGGTACTTGATGGGCTTGCCTGCAGTCCAGACCTGTCTCCCATTGAAAATAGGTGGCGCAATATGAAGCGTAAAATACGACAACAGAAACCTCGGACTGTTGAAGAGCTGAAGCTGTTTATCGAGCAAGAATGGGAAAGAATTCCACCTGCAAAGCAGTGTCCTCGATTCCCAAAGGTTTATTCAGTGTTGTGAAAACGCACTGGCAAACATGAACCTGTGCCAGCCTTTTTTGAATGTGTTTCAGCCATAACATTCAAAGTTAATGATTTTTTGCTCAAAATAATCAAGTTTATCAGTTTGAACATGTCAAATATAAATTGAACATGATTTGCAAATTACAGGATTCTGTTTTTATTTCTGTTTAACACACCGTCCCAAATCCATTGGAATTGGCTTTGTATGAAAATATGGAGAGAAATCACATTATTATTTAAAAAAAAGATTTGCATACAAATAATGAATTTGAAAAAAAAAAGATTTGCTAACAATTGAGACCAATATTTAAAAAAAAACCACCTACCGGTAAGTTTGTTCACAAATTAAAACTTTTTTCTCATGAAACTACACATTTTGTTAGCATATTCAGAAGTTGGTTAGTCGTCTCTGTGTGCCCTGCGATTGGCTGGCAACTGATTCAGGGTGTCCCCCGCCTACTACCCGAAGACAGCTGGGATAGGCTCCGCGACCCTAGTGAGGATCAAGCGGTTCGGAAAATGGATGGATGGATGGATGGATTCAGAAGTTTTGGTTGCTGGTTTTGAAATTTTGATTGCAGCTTTATCTTTACTCCCTGAAGTTTTGATAGCGAATCAAGTTTTGTGGGCGGGTCTGAACAACATGAGAAACCTTTTCTTTGGTCCGCTTGGAATGTTGGTGTGACAACTCACCCTCGCCCCCTCACTGGAATTGGTGGGAAGACCAGGAAAAGAACCACGGTCAACACTGCAGTAATTGGTATGTTTTTTTTCTTAAAAAACACATAACTTTTATGTGTTAGTTATAGCTCAAAAGCAACATTCATCTGTTGTTTATCTGGTGCTTTTGTCCAACCATTATTGTTGGCATAATCAGACATTAACAAGCATAATTTAGACATACTAGCTAGGACTAGTAACTCATCTTGTCACTCATCACCCATCCAATCAGTAACACGGACCAGATGACATAACAGTATGACTTTGGTTAGGGATGTTATTCCATACTGCTGGTACTATAAGGGTGGTACTCAAAAAACATGGTCTGGTCAGACGCTGAAACACTTTCACCACTGACAAGATTTTTTTCAGTATATGCTCTGGAGGAGAAGTCGCCAACCCTGGGCCGCGGACCGGTGCCTGTCCGTGGGTCATTTGGCACTGGGCCGCACAAAAAGAATAAATAACGTATATTACTTCGGTTATATTCATTTCGGGTCTGAAATATGTTTTATTTTGAAAAAATTACCAGACTCTCTGTTGTATCTACATTGTATCACTTGACGCAGGTGAAGGTAGTGCTTCTCGGTCACGTGATAGGTAACCGCTAAAATGAAACGCAGGAGCTATCAAAATGAGGAAAAAACAAATGTCTTTGGAAAGCCAGCCAGGAGACAGAATACTTTTGACCACGACTTTCAAGAAAAAAACCCTACATTTAATAGACAGTATCAGGAGTCCTACTTAAAATACAGATTCATCTCAACGGGAGATTGCCACACACCTAGCCCACTCTGCATAATATGCGGCGATGGTGAGCCATATTTTTCATGCACTTTGTATTTTACTTTGAAGGCACATTACCTAACGTTACCATAGCGACCAGAGAGTGTTGCAGCCAGATAGGACGTTTCACATGTCATGATCCATGTTTATTACTGTGTTTAGAAAATACCTCAGTTTTCATGCAGGTCATATCATATTATTTTGTTGTATACATCCAGCCTTATAATCCGGTCCCTGACATTGAACTGTTGAGTGGGACAAAAAAAGGTTAAGGACCTCTGCTTGCCCTAGAGATAAAATAAACAACTGTAGTCCTTGGGTGTCAAGAGAGGCGCTTATAAATAAATTTTTTTATTATTATTAAGATGGGAGGACTGGGAGGAAGTGTTTGGGGGCTGTCAAGTTGCCCCAGGAGAAAGAGATGAGGGAAGCAAAAACACCACCTTGTTTTGTCTTAAGTGCTTCAGCAGATGTTCATTATAGAGTTCAGTATCCACAGTTCTCATGGTAAGGCGAAATTTCCTCAACACAACCCAACAAAGACAAGTGCTGTCTCTTTCGTATAGTTTTGCGCATAAGTCAGCAAGATTTGAAAGATGCACGGTTCATCTGCAGGCATTGTATTTTGCTAATTGGTATCCACATTATCCTGCAATATGTATTTATTTATTTATTTACTTGAATACTTAGTGATTGGTGCTCAGGTACCAAGCACTGAGGTAGACAACGACATTCAAAAATATCTCGCAAACAAAGGGCTGAGTGAGCTATATTTATTCACAATACACTGCAAGAAACGTTGATTTCAAGAACATCATTGCAAGCTGCTTTGCAACAAGTTCGTTTGTTTTGGCGCTCACGTCACACCGGACTCTGTTTTCTGAGAGCCACCCAGAAAGGGAACAAAATAAAGGCCTCACTGGGATACAGTACGTTTTAACCCATGTATAAAACTCTGCATTCTCTTCACAGCAGGATGGAAAACTATCCGGGCAAACCACAGGCTCAGGTCGGTTGTCGCTTTGCTTCATTTAAATATTGTACATTGGCTCACATAGTGGGGTAAATGTGTGAAATAAACCAGCACTTGCTCTACTTTATTACGCTGCGGTATTACACAGCTGGTGCACGACAGAAAAAGTTTGATGAGGAGAAATCAGCGTATCATTTTTTTCAATTGTTATTAAATCTTGAATAATATATAAAAATAATACATTTTGAAAAAGGGTTGTTTTTTCACTTCTTGTTTTTAAAATGAACGCAAGTAAAATCACAATGTGTTTTTTTTCCCATTATACCATTTGTTTATAGAATAATTAAATTTTGGGTGTGGTATATATATATATATATATATATATATATATATATATATATATATAAATCACTCTGGAATATACTCAACTCAACTGTATTTATAGAGCATTTTCAAACAGCCATCACTGCATACAAAGTGCTGTACATGGTGTATAAGTCACATTTTGGAGGAAATTTATTTAATAAAATCCAAAATAGAGAACAGCCATGTCATCTTGAAAGGCAAAAAAACGAAATGAATAAAAATAAAGACGAACATGCCGAATAAGTGTGATATGCTAACGTTACATGACGCAGAAACAACAATTTGAGAACTTTCCTGGTATGTTCACGTAACATACTAAGAGTTATTCAGATAACTATAGCATAAGGAACATACTAAACATGTGTTGCCAAACCTGTCTTGTCACTCCAAATCCTAAATCCAACAAAATCTTCATCCTCGGTGTCACTTTTTAAATAACTGCGCGAACTCCGGAGATAGAAGATGGGGTAATTCCTCTTCTGTGTCGCTGACGTCAGAGTCATCATCAGTTGCAATTCCATTTCTTTCAGCCTTTCTGAATCCTGACAGGATGGTCCAAACTTTCTTTCTGCTGCTCGATTACCGTTTTCAGCTGCATATTTCACTACTTGAAGCTTGTAATCTGCAGAATATGATTTTTATTTTCGGTGCCATTTTTGTTCAGCCCTTGTTTTTAATTGATTACTGGTAGTCCTATTTTAAGTTATGTTGAAATTGTTAACACGGGCTCAGAGCGCCCGCTTACAGTATAATATTTGTTTGTTTGTTTATTGTTTTATTGAACATAAAAACATACTCAGTAATAGATTGACAGAAAGTAAGGTAAGTAAAATTGTAAAAGGAAAAGAGAAATCAGTCATCATACAACACAATTTTATGGTCAAAGGAGTAGGAAGAGGTAAAAAACGTATCTAGTCCTACCCCAAGTTATGTGTTTATATATAAATAGACTATTTTTTTATATCAATCAGAAAAGAAAGGAAGAAAGAAAGAAAGAAGAAGAAAGAAGAAGTCTCCATAAAAGCTAATGCTTTTACCCTAGACCGTGCTATTTTTACTACTTTTGGTTTGTATCTGGATTTTATACTTGCACACCCTGGTACTCTTATGTCAATTTTCTTGTATTCATAATGGATATTGCAGTACCTTTCTCTATTTATCAACTTATTTATTATATTTAATTAATGTTTAGAGTTTATCACCTTAACACTGATTGATGTAGGTTGTTTGTACTATTTTCTTGAATTTGTTTTTGAACTCAGGAAGCGATTTACTCATTTTCAGGTTTGTTTCGAAATTATTCCACAGATTAACACCTATGACGGATACACTTCTTTGCTTGATGTTTGTTCTTGTTTTGGATTTTTTGTATAGGTTGGTACCTCTTAAGTCATAGCAGCTATCCCGAATTTCGAAAAATTTCTGAATGTTTTGGCAGAGCAGGTTATTGTGAGCTTTCTACATTAATTGTGCGATTTTAAAGTCAACCAGGTCATAAAATGTCATCGTGTTGAATTGAATAAATAGTGGATTTGTGGGTTCCGTATATTTTGATCTATTAATAATTCTGATTGCTTTTTTTTGTAGTTTAAAAACAGGGAGTGTGTTTGTTTTACAGGCATTTCCCCATATTTCCACACAGTAAGTCATATACGGTAATAATAATGAAGAGTATGAAGTGTACAAAGACCTCTTATTTAGCACATCCTTGGTTTTGTAGAGGATCCCTATGGTTTTGGCTATTTTTCTTTTTACTTTATCGATATGTGGCTTCCAACATAGTTTTGAGTCTATTACTAATCCAAGAAACTTGGTTTCATACGCACTTTCTATCTCAATTGATTACCATGATTTTAGATTGGTGTTTGATTGGTCTTGTGCCAAAAACAATTAATTTAGATTTTTCCAAGTTAAGTGACAATTATTCCTGTCGAACCAGTTTTTTAGTTTGTTTAATTCATTTTCTACGATTGTCAGGAGCTGTTTCAGATTTATTCCAGAACAGTAGAAGGTTGTATCATCAGCAAATAGGACGCATTTAAATTGTTTTGAGACCTTGCAGATATCATTTATATATAAGATGAATAGTTTTGGACCAAGCACAGACCCCTGAGGAACTCCATGAGTTATTTTCAGTTGATTCGTTTTTTTATTGTTGAACTGCACATACTGATACCTGTTTTCTAGATAGCTTTTTATCCATTTATAAGCTACACCTCTAATACCATATCGCTCTAATTTATTCAATAATGTACTATGATCTATTGTGTCAAATGCTTTTTTTAGATCTAGGAAAATCCCAACAGTAAATTCTTTGTTGTCTATGTTAGTGGCTATTGCTTCCACAAAATCCATAACTGCCATTGAGGTGGTCCGTTTTTCCCGAAAGCCATATTGATTTTCACTTAACAGCGCATGTTTTTGTATAAAGCTATCAAGTCTGCTAGAGAATAGTTTTTCTAATATTTTTGAGAATTGTGGTAGTAATGATATTGGTCTATAATTTGTGAACAAATGTCTTTCTCCACTTTTATAAATTGGAATAACTTTAGCAATTTTCATTTTTGATGGAAAGATAAAATGACAGGTTGCATATGTATGTGAAAGGTCGCACTACAAATTCTATAATCTGTTTTATTATTGTGTCAGAGATGTTCGCTCGGACGGTCAACAAAGGCTCGAACACAGGAACAGATTGTCTTTCTCTGCCGGCAGGAGGTGCAGTTTCAAGGAAGTCACTCACCGTGAGCTTCCCACCTGACACCCGACCTCTGCAACCTCTGCCGGCCTTTTTATTGACTGTATATGCAAATGACAAGGAATACATCAGAAAAACACTCCCATCTTCATTAACATGTCGCACCCCTGGGCGGTCCAAATTGGGCCGCCCCAAAGACAAAGCATTCCCATGGATTCAGCACCAGCGTCCATAAACTAACAGACACGTCGACATTTTAACGATTGGCGTCCCTCTGAATTGATATGTGGTAACCTGGCTCGTGACCCTTTCTCGTGATGGAGCGCACAAACACCCCCTTCCGTCCAGGGTTAAATCTTCCTTTCTGAGATAAGGAGCGCATGGTCTGGTACCATGCGCTCGGGTCCCTTGGCCTCGAATTGACCCCTGATTCTCTGTGCCTCTAATGTGTGCCAAATGTTCTGAACACTATGTCAATCAAGCATGTAACAAGATGAAACTTTAAAACATGACAACATTGTATTTTCTATTCTAACATTCCGTCCTCTTGACAAGTTTTAAAGTAACATCAAACATCAATTCAACAGCGATTGCGCGAGTAGGGGGAAAAACTGTCCTGGAAACATCCCAAGGGAGTGCATAGCATATATCGTGTATATAGGGATAAAATGCAGGACAGAAACCCTTTCTCTTGCAACAGCCACGCATAAAATGGGAAACTAAGATATATCGTCTAATTTTTTCAGTCCAATACATGTATAAGAATAAAAAATAAAAATAAACCCGGAAACATCAACCATTCACAAAATGTGTTCCCATTGTCACTTCTAATTACAGACGAAATACCAAAACGTAATTATGCGTTCACATAATGCTTTCCCGAAAGTTTCCAAAACATCACCGGCACTTGTGAACAGTTAAACTCATTTTGAAGACACGTCAGCAATGACATACTATAAAAAAGTATTTTCTGAAAAACATGTAAATCCACATGTGTGCTCTGCTCAACTTTAAGTGTTGAATTCTCATCATGGGCCTGGAGCAACTATTAGGACAGTCATAATGGTTCAACATAACATTATTAACCTTAGCTCACAAACAAGTAGAACAGAAAACTTCTCATTTCACACCCCCCCCCCCTTTTTTTTTTCTTTTTTTGTCGGGAAAGAAACACAACTTACTCATATTAATATAGGAATAATACGATCACAAAAGGCGGGCATTCCTGCCCCTTGTGTAAAAATCTGAAACAAAGGAAGGTTGATGCAAGTCGATCCTCGCATGATGGCAAAGTCCAGACAGAAATTCCTTCCTGGGGGGACTTGATGGGGGTCACAAAAGATCATACTCGGGCGCTGTTAATCACTCAAGGGAGAGGGAGATACAAACACCACACTTCATTCTATGTTTTACGAGTTTAAACAGACGTTCACGTGGGAGTGTGGTACCAATAGGTCTTGCAGTGAGACTAAATTTTCCTACACCGGTATCTTCTTTTAACAAACGTTGCAATGTCTCTTCCTCCTGTGGTTCATTGCCCCCTGCCTCACGGCGTTGGGCCTCTGTAGCCCCCTGATGATGATGATGATGCTGATGATGCATAAGCAACACTTGACTGCCCTTCATGGGCTCTGCTCCATTTTCCTGAGAGGGTTGTGTTTACCACGGAAAGCCCTCTCTCCTACTGTGGTCTTTCGACGGTGCGCGCACGGGGCGCACTTGAACTTGGGTGCTGGTTCTCCTCTGTGGGACTGGCGTCGCTAGGGCCCCCTGATAGCGTTGTCTTGGTTTCACGTCCAGTCGTCCTTCCGAATTTCACTTTGAAGTCGGAGATGCTCCTGGGGCTGTGCTTCCCTCTCAGACGGACAGCATGACCGGTCCCTTCCGTCAGTTTGTTGGGTCCCATCCATCTCGGCTGGTGCCACTTCCACTTTAGGACCCTCACATACGCCTGCTCGGGATACGTCAGTCTCATTCCTGGCCACTCCATCTGGAGTTCTCCTCCTTAGGAGCGGCCCTCTCCTGGTCTGCAAGAAGGTGGTTAGGGTGGAAAACATGCATTCTACCATCTTTCCTCTAAATATTGTAAATCCGTAAAAATTGTCCTAACCACATCGGCTGAATCAATATGGGTGTTAACCTCCAACCACGATGCCCTCTCCAGTGTCCTCAGAACTGCTACCAACTCCCTGGGCTATCTGTTTTCTCTTAGGTTTTGAGTTTCTTGGAACTGTAATTGTTTCGACGGATGGCCATCGTCATACTACCAAATGAGTCAAATCAGCCTTTCTGTTAAATGTCTAAAGCGATAACTGTCTGAATGCGCTATAATCTGGTTCAAATATTACCGTGGCATACTAATCATCTCTGGGTCTATTTCCCCGTTTTTATTATTTGTTTTCTTTTTTTTATAAAGCGGAAAAGGGCAGGGCAGCAATGAGGTGTTGAGGTTAGCCTTCAACCATTCCATCCGCTGCACTGATCCCTTCTGATTCATATGTCAGATTGGGTTTATGTTTGGTCTTGTCTAATTTCTCAGTTTGTTCTACTGACATTGTAAACATTTTCGAACAGACAAATGCAGCCACTGTGACAAGTAGGGACCACTTCAAGGGACTGTCTAACACCATGTGATCAACGTTTTGTAAAAATTTCCCTAATGCTGCCGTACGTCTGACGCATGCTGAATCTTTCTTGTTTGATTTGGGTCCAATTGCATGCTGACGTAGGTCAAAATCCGTCATCCACTTTTCCCCCTCTCTTTCCTGAAAAATAACAGTAGAAATAGGGTTTTCTTCGTCAAAAATATCCAAATAAAGCAGCTTGAAGCAATCAGGCCGCACGAGAAAAACCGACATCGCTGTGCAAATCTCCCAAAAATATAACGGCGGCGTGCACATTGCCAATTTACCTTTCCGTTTGAAACCGCAAAAAAAGTTAAATGAGCCACCCAGTGGCTTCCGAAGAGCAAACCTCAAAAGGTGTCGCAAGAAGATCATCAGTGTACTGAATGAGTACAATGTCGTTTGGAGGTCGGGAAGCGATGCGCAGCTACTGCACTAAAAAAAAATTTGGAAACACATTAACACACAACACATCAAGTATTTTACCACCAAGACGAGTGAATGAGAAATCCCCCTATATGATCCCGAAAGCATAATGTGGAAAAATGTGTTGGTCAAATTCACCATGGGAAAATGTATGCAAAAACGATTTTCAAACAATTTATGCGAAAAACAATTTTCAAAAAATGTCTGCGAAAAAGTTTTCATTCATTTGAGTAGACGGCAAAAACATTACGTTAGGAATTTCAAACAATTTCCAATTGAGACGTGCGTACCCTCTTTACCATTGGTTCCAATTCCTTAGCTAGATGAGTAGGACTCAATGCGAGAAAAATTTGTTTTGTGGTCATGCAATACAATACCAGTCAATGAGATCCTCTGACAGGTCCACTCCGGCTGGCACACCCTCCTCTGAACCTATGACAATTTAGGAATAGGGAACATTAAATAAATTGCCTTGTGTTTCAACCGACCAGGCCATGCGATTAAATTTTGTTCTCTAGTCTGTCAAAAGCATTGTGCAGTGGGGTGGGGTCATTCGGGACTGTAGGGCAGTACGGGAAGAACCATGGAGGCCCAAGGCTGACACTGGTCACAGAGTTCGGTGGTGGATCATCTACTGACGTTAGCAACAGTCAGCTTTGTGTTGGCGGTGAGAATTGTTCATTCGGCAGTGTGACTTTCAGTCATCTGAGCAGCAAGCCTGGAGACTTTTGGCTTTGACGAGCAAGTTGCAATTCACCATGTTCAGTTCAGCGGACAGTCTTTCGGTGAAGCCATTGGTGACCCCCGTTGTTGGGGCGTCAGAGTACCCATGTGGCAGTTGGGCCTCATCCACGTGTGGGCGGCGTGGCTTAACAGTGGACAGGCTTCGTGGAGGAGTCGGAGCTTGTAAATCAGAGTCTGATTGCCAGACAGGCGGATGGAGGAGCGCAGGCATTCCAATGTCCGTTTTCTCTCACCACAGTGGAGGAGTCAGCTTGGTCCCCAATGACCCCCGCACTGGCCCACATCACCTCCTAACCCCGCCCTCCACAGCTATGCCATCTTGGCCTCCCTTGTGGGCCTGGAGCTTGGGTGGGGGTAGGGTCAGCCATGGTGGAGCCTGTACAGAGACACTGATTCATATTCGATTACATTTCTCAATTTTCTCCTTTTCTTAATTTTTTATTTTGCATGCATTACTGGAGACCCTTGGCCTCTTGTAAGTGCAGTCGTCATCCTGTAGCTTCGATGATTTCTCAGTCACCGTCTCGGCTTTTGATTCCAAATTGCTGCACATAAAATAAGAAATAAATTTGCCAGTTCGCGTCATCTATGGTGGGGAAAAAGTGGGAGAATTAGCCATAATTTTTCAAACATCAGTTTGTGCTACACAAATCGAAATTGGTAGCCACAGATTAACAATAGCCATCAAATAAGTCAAAAATTGAATCAAGTTCATAAAGCCTCGGTCAGTCCCTGATCGAACAGTAGTATGGCAGTCATCAGTTCGAAAATACTATTTTTATTTATTCATTCATTCTTTCCTTTGCATTTTTCCTAATATTATCAATTGTTGATAACTTGTCTTGGGCAGACTGAGGGAGCTCAACCCACAGTGGAATTGGGTGGGGGCCGCCGAATTGCTTGACTGTGTCCCCCCCCCCCCCTTTCCATGCGGTTTACAACCTGCATGGAGGGTCCCTGCAGAGCTCACACAGTAATTAGAGTGCCCCTCTGTTAATAAACACAGTGTATATCTTTTCTTAATTCATTCAATATCTTAAAACTTGGAACAGTGTTTGCAATTGTAAAAAATAAAGACACATTCTTCATGTGTCCGGTGAGCACAGGCCTCCTGCCCGCAGGCTGGCCATCCGCTCCTAATTCTCCTGCCTTGTCTATGTGATGAAATGGCACGGAATTCAACGCTCCCTCCTCCATGCGGTGGAGTAAGAACCGTGCTGCCTTGATTACCATAACTTCGTTCTTGTTACTTCATCAATCATTTTCCTTTCAAATGTGGACAGCAATGGTCAAGCAGTCCACTCAACGTAATATAGCCTTAATTGCATTCCAATTAGCATTGTCCATTAACCTGTTTTTTATTTTTCAAACTCTTGCCTTCTCTATTTCTTTCAGTCTTTACACGCACATGCAAAACTTACTTTCAACACACTCAATCCAACATATCTACTTAGCTCATCTTCAATTTCCGAACGTCACTACTCACCACTTGAGAACAAATCTCAGCTTCTGTGTTCTTTCAAACTTAGCCTGTTGCAGACATGTGCACATTTTCAGCATGACATCTTTGATCCTTTGTCGAAAAGGAGACTCTGTTCCTCTCCTCTTTCGTCAACAACTGCTTCAAAAACAAAGTGTATGCAGAAAAGCGGTCAAGACTGCTTTTCTCTCGCCCCTGTGATTGAGAGTAGAGAAATTGCAGTGCACAAAGAGCACATCTGGCAATAAGTTGACTCGAACCTAAAACAACCATTCTCTTCAAACTTCTTGCAAAAAGAGCACCCCATCCTCCCAGCCCCCCTCCCTGTGGGGGACTGAGGAATCCTCAACACCTTTCTCTCTACTCCCACCATTCTGGCCCCTCATCGAGGCAGTTAAACATCATCATATATATAAAATATTACAGGCCATAAGAGCAAAAACACAAATGACGTGCACAAATAACATGCCCAGATCAGAAATCAATTTCTGACTACTCATCACACTGCTTTCTTCACTTTAGTGTATATTTTCTCTAATAAGAAACGTTCTACATGTGCCAATGTCACATGAGGATTCCAACAGAACGCCATTCATCACTAATATGATTATCAGTCTCTCTCCTTTTATTATACAGACTACAGCATTATCATCATACGCCATATTATATCAAATTTTCCTTTCGCTTAACCCTTATATTTTAATAAACATATAGTTCAATAAACATCGCCGTCAGACCAAATTTATTCTGTTTCATGAATAAATATTTCAATACGATTTACATCGCATTATTGATTTGGTATTTGCCACCGACGAGCATTCATTCATTATCGTCAATTCGGCACCTCCAGACTCAGGGCAGTTTGATTTGATCGGTCCTTGTCGGACTTGACCACATTCCGACACTTCGCCCGCCAAAGCAGAAACAAGGGTGTCGTCGCCTTTTTTTTTTTTTTTAATGCGGGGCCCCTACGACTGCCTGAAGTCTGAGGATCCCGAAGCCGCGTCTAGGTCCGTTGTTTTTTCTTCTTTTTTTTTTTTTTTTTTTTTTCGCCTCCTCATTCTGTCCACGTCTGCATAGTCGCTTTACGTGGCCTTTTTCGCCACAACGAAAACATCTACCCTCTTTCAAAAGCCTTCGTTCCTCAGAAGTGAATTTGGAGGAATCAAACGGCTTCCTATGTTTGTTTGTTTTTTCACGAGGACTTTTGGTGTTTTGGTTTTCCTCGGCGTAATAAACATTAATTACTTGCACAAGTCGGATCGCTCCGTCATCGTCTATTCCAGCTAATTGTGTGTTTTCGACGAACGTTTTTACTTCTTCTTGACGCACTGTCGCCTGTTGCGACATGTTTAATCGCAAGGAATCAGGGAATGTCCGCACATCCATGTTGGTGCCAAGCAACAACCGAAAGTATTCACGGGAATTCGCACTCTCGCTCCGGTATGTTTCTGTCAAAATAAAATGCTACGTGCCCGCGCCGAATTAAACATTCACGATCACTTTCGAACCGGAGCGAATTATTCTAGTTCAATATTCGCAACTTCCCTCCCCTCTTTTTTTATTTATTTTTTTTTTTTTTTAGTGTTTAATCCCAATTTGGTCCCGTTTACAACCGCATAGGGCGGACACTAAAAACTGGATTTCATCAGTGGGACAGCAAGTCAAAATCACAATCGTGGTAAAATCCTCTTCAGCCCAACGGGCAGGATTTTCTTGCATAGCGCATCCACCAACGTCTGCTGTTTACACCCCCACTGTGTATTATATGGGTTACGGCACCGCACGGTATCGTAACCCCCAAACAGACATACGCACACACAGAGGAACAGCGCGCGACACACACACGTCAAGCTCGTGACATTCACTCCAACACGCACAGACACAAACACAGACACAAACACATACACATACACACTCACACAGGAATGATCAGAACCTGTGTTGCGGGAGCCAACTTCAGTTTCCGGGCTAAGCCCAGTGACCACAGCCTAAACCAATCCAGTACACGCTGTCACTACTGTGGAAGCTGGTACCCACTTCGTTGCGGGAGCCAATTTCTGTTTCCGGGCTAAGCCCAGTGACAGCCCAAATCGATCCAGTTCATGCAGTCACTAATGTGGAAGCTGGTACCCATTTCGTTGCAGGAGCCAATTTCAGTTTCCGGGCTAAGCCCAGTGACAGCCTAAACCAGTACAGTTCAAGCAGTCACTAATGTGGAAACTGGTACCCACTTCGTTGCAGGAGCCAATTTCAGTTTCCGGGCTAAGCCCAGTGACAGCCTAAACCAGCACAGTTCAAGCAGTCACTAATGTGGAAACTGGTACCCACTTCGTTGCAGGAGCCAATTTCAGTTTCCGGGCTAAGCCCAGTGACAGCCTAAACCAGCACAGTTCAAGCAGTCACTAATGTGGAAACTGGTACCCACTTCTAGAGCCACCGGGGCACAATTATCGTCAGACTGACCTTAGTTTTCCCCCAATCCGTCCTGGTGAACGAGCCCGCCCAGGTCCGTTGGATTGGCGTTCGCGTCTCCGTCGGCAGGCGACCCGGCTCCTGGCCCCGACAAAAGAGCCTTCGAAGTCCCAGTAGGCTCCGACGGTGCACCGATTTGGTTCAGTCGCCGCAGATCGCCAGCCGCAGGAGAGGCTTTGCCACCCGGATACGAGCCCCCAAGTAATGTCAGAGATGTTCGCTCGGACGGTCAACAAAGGCTCGAACACAGGAACAGATTGTCTTTCTCTGCCGGCAGGAGGTGCAGTTTCAAGGAAGTCACTCACCGTGAGCTTCCCACCTGACACCCCACCTCTGCAACCTCTGCCGGCCTTTTTATTGACTGTATATGCAAATGACAAGGAATACATCAGAAAAACACTCCCATCTTCATTAACATGTCGCACCCCTGGGCGGTCCAAATTGGGCCGCCCCAAAGACAAAGCATTCCCATGGATTCAGCACCAGCGTCCATAAACTAACAGACACGTCGACATTTTAACGATTGGCGTCCCTCTGAATTGATATGTGGTAACCTGGCTCGTGACCCTTTCTCGTGATGGAGCGCACAAACACCCCCTTCCGTCCAGGGTTAAATCTTCCTTTCTGAGATAAGGAGCGCATGGTCTGGTACCATGCGCTCGGGTCCCTTGGCCTCGAATTGACCCCTGATTCTCTGTGCCTCTAATGTGTGCCAAATGTTCTGAACACGATGTCAATCAAGCATGTAACAAGATGAAACTTTAAAACATGACAACATTGTATTTTCTATTCTAACATATTGTCATATCAATATTAAAGCAGGCGGCCCGGTAGCCCAGTGGTTAGCACGTCGGCTTCACAGTGCAGAGGTACCGGGTTCGATCCCAGCTCCGGCCTCCCTGTGTGGAGTTTGCATGTTCTCCCCGGGCTTGCGTGGGTTTTCTCCGGGTGCTCCGGTTTCCTCCCACATTCCAAAAACATGCATGACAGGCTGATTGATCACTCTAAATTGTCCCTAGGTGTGAGTGTGAGCGTGGATGGTTGTTCGTCTCTGTGTGCCCTGCGATTGGCTGGCAACCAATTCAGGGTGTCCCCCGCCTACTGCCCGAAGACTGCTGGGATAGGCTCCAGCACCCCCCGCGACCCTAGTGAGGATGAAGCGGTTCGGAAAATGAATGAATGAATGAATATTAAAGCAGTCAGTTGACTTTTTATTTTTAAAAGTTCTTACAATATTTGATACTTCTTGTTTTACAGCGATAAGGAACATTGTGGAAGAGTTTTTTTCCACGTATCTATCTATTTCAAACATGTTTCTTGGATCAGGAATTTGTTTTGCTAGGTTGCTGCCGATATTGACAAAGTACTCATTAAATTCAGTTGCTATTTCTGCAGTTTTTTCAATTATAGTATTTTTGCCTTTTATAAAATACTCTGGATAATTCACTTTTTTAGGACTATTTCTGATTACTTGATTAAGTATTTTCCATATTTCTTGTGTGTTGCTTTTATTCTGCTCTAATAGTGCTTGATAATGGTCTCTCTTACGAGTTTTTATGACATTTACTAATTTATTTTTATAGGTCTTATATTTTCTTTCTGCCGCTTTAGTTCTCAATTTTATAAACAATTTATATGAATAGTTTTTCTTTTTACATGCGTTTTCTATGCCTTTCGTTATCCATGGCTTACTTGCGTCTTTGTACTTTTTGGAGACCTTAGTTAATGGAAATCTTTTATCATATAAGGAGATTATGGTAGACTGAAATGCATCAAACGCTGTATTTGGGTCTTCGTTTGAGTAGACCTCGGTCCAGTTTTGTTTTTCTAGGTCTTGCTTGAATGCATCGATGGAACGTTGGGTTCTTAGTCTTATTTCTGATATGCGAGTTACTGACTTCGTTTTTCTTTCAAAATAATTTTGAAAAACTGCAAAGACTGGTAGATGGTCACTTATATCTGTAATGAGAAGTCCACTTTCCATTTTATGATCAATCTTATTTAGATTAAATGTTATCTATTAATGTGGCCATGTCAACGGTTATTCTACTAGGTTTCAGGATTACTGGGAAAAGACTGTTGCTGTACATTGTATTTATAAAGTCTGTTGTTTTTTTGTGTCCATTTGGGTTTAATAGGTCAATGTTAAAGTCGCCACACATTATTCGTGTTTTCTTATCGCTGTAGTAGCTGAGCATATCTGTTAGTTTTTTATTGAATGTGTCAATACATGATCCTGGTGTCCTATAGATGCCACTTATGATGATATTTGATGTATTTCAATAGTTAGACATTCCATTAGGTTTTCCAATTTGCTTGTCATTCTCTCGATTTTACTGCATTTAAGTGCTTTGTCTACATATATTGCAACCCCCCCTCCTTTTTTGTTTTCCCTATTAGTTGCAAACATTTCATATTTCCACTTCACTTGTTTTTTCATCGTCAAGCCAGGTTTCTGATATGGCAATTATTTTAAATTTATTGAATTTAGTCAGATATTCTTTGATTTTTGTAAAGTTTTTATAGAGACTTCTACTGTTTAAGTGTATTACTGAAAGTGCCGTATCCAATTTTACAGTCTTGTTGAATTGTTCATCCAGGTAATAGTCAGAGTTTATAGCAGTGTGTCTGTTCTTGAAGAAGTTATTGTCTGGGTCCAGATTGTTCTCAGGGTCGAATGGCTTGTGGTCAGTATCATCAAAGGGTTGGAAGTTCATGTTTTTGGTATGTGAATTTCCTGCTCCCTCACGGTCATCGCTGGCTCCTTCACGGTCGTCACTGGCTCCCTCGCGGTTGCGGGCTCGTTGTCTCCTGGCTCCCTCGCGGTCGCTGGCTCGGTCGCTGGCTGCGGGCTCGTTGTCTCCTGGCTCCCTCGCGGTCGCTGGCTCGGTCGCTGGCTCGGTCGCTGGCTGCGATCGATGCTGACTCCCTCGCGGTCGTCGCTGATTCTCTCGCGGTCGTCGCTGGCCCCCTCGCGGTCGTCGCTGGCTCCCTCGCGGTCGTCGCTGGTTGTCTCCTGGCTCCTTCGCGGTCGTCGCTGGCTCCCTTGCAGTCGTCGCTGGCCCTCTCGCGGTCGTCGCTGGCCCCCTCGCGGTCGTCGCTGGCCCCCTCGCGGTCGTCGCTGGCTCCCTCGCGGTCGTCGTTGGCTCCCTCGCGGTCGTCTCTGGCCCCCTCGCAGTCGTCACTGGCCCCCTCGCGGTCGTCGCTGGCTCTCTCGTGGTCATCGCTGGCTCCTTCGTGGTCGTCGCTGGCTCCTTCGTGGTCATCGTTGGCTCCCTCACGGTCGGTCATCGCTGGTTGAAAACATGTACAGTACAATATGTGTTTAGAATTTCGCACATAAATCGCTACAGAGTATAAATTGCAAAACTATGAAAAAAAAAACCGTGACGGTATTTTTACTCCAATATATTAGATATCCTATGTTTCTAAAACCCTGTGATGAGCTGGCGACCACTTCACAACGCCTCTTGCCCAAATACAGTTGGGATATAGTCCAGCATAGGGATATGAAAATAGGTTATTTCTAAAACCATTTTATAGTGCTGTCAAGCGATTAAAAAAAAAGGTGTGATTAATTAAAGTATGTAATTAATTAATCTAATTAATCTCTATTTTAATCTCATCTAAAAATTCCTGAGAAAACCCCTATTTTCATTTTAAATTCGTTACATTATTGCGGCAGATCAAAAGATAAAAGAAAAAGTGGCATTATAAGTATTTTATTGATTTTCAGCAGACTTGGACAGATGCAGTCCTAGCCATATACTTTCTGCTGTGTTTGAGACGAGTAATAATAAAAATAATAATACATTTCATTTAAAAGCGCCTTTCAAAACACTCAAGGACACTTTACAATCAAAACAAGAACAATAAAACCACAGCTAAAATTATAAATAATCAAAAGGAGACATGCATTTAAACTGAATATGCGATTTAAATAGCGATTTGAAAAAGTTTTAAACAGTTGACGCCGGCATCATCGCCGTCGCGAGGAGCACTAGCCGACCCAGCCAGGCCGGCCAACACGCCGTGGTCCGTGGATCGGCCGTCGTTTCTGCCGTTGTCTCTACATGGCCAGCGGGAGGACGACCAAAAGGAGGTGATGCCCCTGGAGCCATCGAGGTGGAAGCCCCGACGAGATCCGTGGCGGATGCACCTCCGGGAAGGATGAGGAGCGACGCCCGGGAAGCGGTGCAGCGCAGGCGGGGAGCCCGACCACCGGAAGGGAACCCAAGAAGCCCCGCCACCGAGCACCGGAGCAGTCACCCTACGGGCAGACGGAGGAGCGACAGGACGGTCACAGCATAGCCCAGACACAGGCCCCACCATCGGGGCGCAGAGGGGTGGAGAAGGCACGACGGGGCCCCGTCTGACAGCTGAACAGGCAGGACGCCGTGACAGCTCGACCGAGGCCAACCGTGCGACGACTGACGGTCCAAAACCACTACGAATTGCGACAGCAGTGTAGGGTTTCTCCCATGACGAGAGTAAACCATAAAAACGACAGTCACTCGTCCTACCTGCAACCTTTAGTTTCGACCACGAAGCGGAATATCACTGTTTTGTTTGTTTTTGTAAATCTCCAAAGAATTACAAAATAAAAACAAAATAGAACATCAGGTCCTTAGAAAGTGCTTAGGTTAACATATCAAAAACAGTAAGAATAATTATCTGAGCAATACAAGTACTCAACACTGAACTTGCTTCAGATAATAAACAATAAATAAAACAGACCCTTAAATCACAGTGCTGTAAGTTAGCATTTCAGAAATAACACTCTTCATCATGACAAACTACGAGTGCTGAAATAAACATCACTCACTTCTAGTAGTCTACTAAGGACACATCAACTATGCCTAATACTTGGGGTGTTCTCGAGTTTATTTTGCCGAAGTTTTGCTATGTATGGCTCGCTCGCTATATTGCTAACGCTTTCGGTGCTAACGTTAGCTGTGGCTGCACTCTCGACTGGGTGCTTTGCATTGATGTGGGAGGCAAAATTTGAGCTGCTTCGGTGGTACGCAAACTCCTTCTTCTAGTGATGTGCCCAACTGTGCCGATGCTCTGATGCGTGTGCCGAGTAAACCGGCAAAAAACCTGCGAAGCGCGCTTCGAGGCATGTGTCAATTACGCATGTGGCCACGCCCGAAGCCTCGGAACGCGCGTTGCTACGTCCGAAGCCTCGGGAGATGGGATTCCTACGTCACCGCCAACAAATAGTTTCGCGGGTGATTCGAAATAAAACGGCGCACCGGGACGACAATGACGGATGGCAGCCATTTCGTTCCCTCCGCGTCCTATACGCGGGACGCACAGTTCCAAATAATGTGCGTTTTTGGGACGCAAGGAAATTTCTCAGTAAAAAAAAAACAAAAATCAAAGGCAGACCTGAGGATTTCGCGGTTACGATCGTTCCCGGTAGCGTGTCGTTTCCGTGGCGTCATTTTGACGGTACCGAAAAAACATTTCCCATAAAAGTCACAGCACACGAGTTGACTGTACGCGATCGAATCTCTCCTGTGTGATCAACGCGATTTTACTGTGCTTGTATGTGTGTTTGTGGTGTGTCGTGTGAGTGTGTTTCTTCTAATTTACTTTCATTTTGTTTTGTTTTCAGTGTGTGTGTGTGTGCAGGATGGTCTTTGCAAGGCCTGAAGATCTGGTGATGTGTCCGTACCATCTCAGTTTCCGCTTGATGACAATGGATAGGAGGTCATCATGTGGGCCGATGGCTTGTCTGATCTTTTGACGGACTTCCTCATTCGTGACATGTTGGGTGTAGGAGATACCCAAAAGTCTTCTGTAGCATCGCATCTCCATACTCTGTATTCTCCTCTGCAGCTCTGCTGTAAGGGTCCATGTTTCGCAAGCGTAGAGAAAGATTGATGTGACAAGTGAGCGCAGCAGTCTCACTTTTGATGCCAGACAGGATGTTATTATCTTTCCATATGGGCCTGAGTTTTGCCAGGGCTGCAGTCGTTTGAGCAATTCTGGCAAGGACTTCCTGCTTTGATCCTTCATCGGACACAATTACTCCGAGGTACTTGAAGCTCGACACACAGTCTAGTGCCTGTCCATTGACTTCAATGTCAGAGAGAATGCCATTGTTGTTGTTGGTCATGATTTTTGTTTTGTCGGCATGGATCTCCATACCATATGCCCTGGAGGTGTTGTCAAGCCTTTGAACTAGGCTAGCAAGTTCGTTTTCCTCTCCAGCAAGCAGGTCGATGTCGTCAGCAAAACGAAGGTTTGTGATTGGTCTACCTCCTATGCTGACACTTCCTTCGTGGTCCGCCAAGGCATCCGCCATAACACGCTCAATAAAGATGTTAAAGAGTATCTTCTGTTCTTCCGATAGGCATACACCGGTCTTGCTTTGGATTGCAGAGACTCTGGTCTGCTTTGGTTTTGTTAGCTCTTTAACAGTTTGATATGCCTTCTTGGTGTTGTTGTTGGCATTCAGGCTGTTCTCAATTTCTTGGCACTTTCCCTCAATCCAGTTCTGTTTTGCTGACTGCATGCCTTTCTTGACAATCTTGTTGATCTCTCTATAGGCGTCAGATCCTTCAGGTGAGTTCTTACTCTTCTTCAGGGCTCTCCGCTTGTCACACAAGTCTAGCAGTTCATTAGTGACCCAAGGTTTCTTCTTTGGGCGCAGTTTGCCAATAATCTCCGTGGCTGTTTCGGTTATGACTGTATTCAAGGTGGTGGTCATAGTATTGACATCAATTTCTTCTGCGCCCAGGGCGAGCAGTGGTGCAAACCTCCCTCCTATCATCGCTTTGGAGGCTTCTGCCACCTCAGGATCTCGCAGTTTGTCCAGATTAAACTTCAGTCTAGTGCACTTAGAACTTTTGATCTTCTTTAAGCGCAGGCGGAATGACATCAGGACAAGGTCGTGATCACTCCCAATATCTGCTTTTGGAAAGCTGCGCGTCCCACCGATGTTAACGCTTGAGCGGAAGCGTTTCTTGACCAAGATGTAGTCGATCTGGTTGTGGTACCCTCCACAGGGGCTGTGCCAGGTCCATCGTCTGGAGGCCTTATGGGGGCCAAGTGTGTTCGCCAGCAGCAAGTTGTTGTACCTGGTGAACTCCAAGAGCCTTAGGCCTCTGTCGTTGGTCTCGCTGTTGCCGTATGGACCACATGTGTCTTTCCAGTTGGAATAAGTGTCTTACACCTTAGAAGCCAACACCTTGCTGGTGTTTGTCTTCCTTGCCGCTGAAATATAGCTTGTGGCCTCTGTCGGTTGATATTTCACCAAATCCTTTCCACCGTAGTTCGCTAATGCCTAAGATATTCCAGCGGTATTGATCCATCTGGTGGGCTAACTCTTCGGGTTTCCCATCAGCAGTTAGTGTTCTTACGTTGCAGGTTCCGATCATTATGTTGTCTCTAGCGCGGAACCTGCAGAGTTTCCCAGTAGTTAACTTTCCACCTCCGTCCTGGTGGCCAACGGTAGGCGCGGTCCTTGTTAACCCGGGCGACGACCGAGCCGGTATGGTTGAAGCTGTGGTTGTCGTCATGTGGTGTGTCTTGGGCAATTAGACCTGGCGGCGCCCATCCCTCTCCCGGTCGGATGCAGTTTTACGTCATACCCAGGACGAGGGTAACAACACTCTACCTTTATCAATTGTGTCGTCAGGGCCGAGAACTCTCACAAGACGTCTCCACTCCTCGCCGGTGCTTACCAAGCCCGCCCAACTCCAATGGGAGCCTATCAGCTTCGGCTAAACAAGCCCCAGCCAATCAACGTCCGCTTCAGGCTGTGATTGACAGTTTTTCCCCACCCTCAACAACTCGAACACAGGAAGCCAACACATACAAAAAAGGCAACCCACCTACAGAAACAATAAAGGCAGAGATTAAAATTTAGATTAACGCAATTAAAATTCATAACGCGCTAAATGTACAGTAATTAATCAAGCACAATTAACGCGATAAATTGACACCTCTATCATTTTAGTTGTTCTACATGTGTTGCGATATAATACATGTAATACATATACATGTAATATATATAAGGTTTTAAAAATGGGTCGGATGAAGAATCCCATCGACCTTTTTTTTCGCAATCTCAAAAAAAAATCTAAGAAATTCTTTTGTACCCTACACTTCACTTAGATGCAGTTACACTGGGGAAGATGTAATCTAATGTAATGACTTTTTTTTTTTAAAGCTTTATATCAATTTCCTTTCTTGGAGTTGCTGTACCTTTCATGAATTAATGTGACATTCCAGATCCAGCAAGCTGAAGAGCACCTCCCTTTGGACCATGACAGTGAACAAGAGCTCATCATCCCTGACATTTAACGCCCTTTGTCGGAGGAAAGACTTGCACTACAGAAAATCAATTCAAGCACTGAACCCTTAAGCACCGGTTGGGAAATCTTCTTGCAGACTCTCAATGTTGCCTGTGGTGGCGAACGATCGAGTGGACAATCAAGGAAGATGCAGATTGGACCAAAGAAACATTACATTTTTTTATGTCACTGATGACAATAAATTCATCTGCCAAGCAATTTGGCTTTTTTTGTATATGAATATGAAACATCTGAACACAATTTTCCAGTCAATAATGAAGCTATTTGCTGTTCAGGTAAATGCAGAACACGCGGAACAGACTTTTGTCACAAAAACTTATTTAGTGTGACCCCTTGTTCTCTATCAATTTCTCATGTGAAATGATTACACTCGTAGGTTATGATCGTATCCCAAAAAGGTTCCCAAAGTAGTAAGACCAAACTCACTCCTCTGCCATTTGCCATTTCAGTATTTGTCTGGTTTGTGAAATCGTTTAAATGGACATGCCGCCAACAACGTTTGAAGCGGAAAATTTCTTCACAGCAGTGAAACAAGGCCCCTGGGGCAATCTGTGTGTGTCTATATGTGTGTGTGTGTGTGTGTGTGTGTGAGAGAGAGAACATCCAATGACATTTTCTCAGCATACCAACAGGCTCTTGATCAACATTTACTGAAGTGCAAAATACGCACAAACACGCTCAAACACATACATTGAACACACATGCATGCACACACCACACCAACACACTCACACACCTTCTCTTTGTTTTCACTTCCTGTAAGTATAATGACTCGTGTTCAAATACTTGTGTCCCTGTGCAGGGAAAGTTCTTCTGGCAAGTGAAGATCGGATACACCATAGGCCACAGCGTCTCCCTCATCTCCCTCACCACTGCCATTTTCATCCTCTGCATCTTTAGGTATGACACACCCGACATTTTATTTTAGTTCAGGGGTTCTCTTACATTTTAGGTTTGAGGACTCCTTGCACAGGAGGCATTTTTCGAGAGAGCCTCTCATGATCCGAATGCTGATTCAACATTACTACCTTGTGTCACCCAAAATGTCATTACTAAACCCTGCGGAGCGCGGATGCGTATGTGGAACTGAGAGTCGCCGCTTGGAATTGAAGCGGATTTACATGGGACGGGAGAAGTTAACCGAAGAAATATCTCTATCCTTTTTTTGGACGCTACAACTTTGTGTTTGGTTTCAAACTTAGCTTGTAGCAGATGTGTGCACATTTTCAGCATGACGTCTCTGATCCACTGGTGAAAGGACACCTTGAGTCTCTCATCTTTCATCGGGAACTGCTTCAAACAACAAAGCCGACGCAGGAATAGCGGTTATGTGTTATATCATTTTCTTATTTTCAGTTAACTGTTCTCGGACGCGTTTTGTTACAGCTTCAGCTGTTGTAGAAGCGCTATATAAATAACGATTGTATTGTATTATTGTACAGTATATTTCAAAGTGCATTTCAATTCAGCTATCATTGAGCACATGCCACAAGACTTATCTAGCTAAATTGAAAAAAAAGTTACAAACATTGTCTGAAAATTGTTCCTTCTGTCTTTTATGCTACTTGTACACTGTAACAGTTAATTTAAGCTTAAATCATGTCCGCACTCCACTTTACAGGCATGACCAATCGACCCAGAAGGCATATTTATTTTTCCTGATTGGTCCATTTCTTAGCAGTTCACTGTGTTTTTTTTTATTCTATTCTACATTTGATTTGTTGTACAGTAGAATAACACTGTTTGAAATGTATAAAAGTAAATAAAGCCGGTTCAAATTTGGTAGTGGTGAGGTCAATTCCTGAGAGGGAATTATTCAGGTACGTAAGAACCCTTTAAAGTCCTGAAAAAAACATAACTTTAACCCAAACTACCAGATCACATGTGCATTTCACAGCAGAGCCGCTTCATTTTTTTGTGCGTGCTTTATTTCTAATGAAAATTAATGCTGTATTTCGGGGTGTCAAACTCATTTCTGTCACGGGCCTGATTTTAGTTACAGTTTCCCTTGGAGGGCTGTTATGACTGAAACAATATAAAGTCAAGAATACCGGTTTATTCACCTATTGTATAAGTTAATGTACTATAATGAGGGATTTGATAACAGGAAAATGCTTACAGTATCACTCTTATTTATTAAAAATGAGAATTTGAAATTTAAAGTCACAGTATAGCAAGCATCATGAAAGTTGACATCTTTGATTTGCTTTCGCAGGCCACATAAAATGATGTGGCAGACCAGATCTGGCCCCCAGGCCTTGTGTTTGACACCCGTTGTGTATTTGATGCCATTTGAATATGCAAGAATTTTCTAATACTCCAGAGGGCACTACAGTGATCCCTCATTATTTCGCGGTTCGTTTATCACGGCTTCAGTGCATCGCGGATTTCTTCAAACATATTCATTAAAAAAAAAAATTAAGTCCGCAAAAACTCCGCAAATTGTCCGCGAGAAGCAGCAAAACTCAGCAAAACAACAGTGAGTCACATAGAGCAACATATACAGTACTACATGTATATGTTTACTGTATTTTGGTATGCATACACTAACCTAACTTATACATGTTTAAATATATTAGTATACAGCATTAAGTAATGTTAATTACGACAAAATTTATTTCTACATGCATGTATACCATTAAATTTGGCTTTATTAATATTTTTTATACTCATCTACATGTACATGTACCTATACAGGGGGGGGGTCGCTACTTCGCGGATTTTCTTTTCTCGCGGGTGGTTTTGGTCCTCATTAACCGCGATAAACGAGGGATTGCTGTATTTAGTATTTTGCAGTTCTAATGTGTGTTCTTGTGTGGCAGGAAGTTACACTGTACCAGGAACTACATCCACATGCACCTGTTTGTGTCCTTCATCCTGAAGGCCGTTGCCGTTTTCATCAAGGATGTGGTCCTCTATGAAGTGGGCGAGGTGGACAACTGCGCCACAAGCTCGGTAAGCCCCGCTGTGAAAGAGCCCTGTTTTTTTTTTTTTTTATCAAATCTGATTTTGAATTGGCACTTGATTTTTGATGATACCCCAAGTCAAATAATTTTCATCAGGCAACTCAGTTTAGTGGACCCTCAATGCATGGAAATCACTCTGTACTCTACAACAAAATATACACAACAATGTAAAAATCTTTCTCTGATTTTGTCCATTTCTTAGAGGTGAATCAAATTCGCCTGAGCCTTTTTTGTAAATATTCGTAAGCGATATCAGGAAAGTTGCCATGTTGACTGCACTGATTGTACTTTTGTAACTGCAGCAATGTTCTTAGTGGAAGAAATGCACATCAGCTGTATACAGTGGATAAATATTGAATTCAGTTCAAATGAATTTAAAACCTGCCTCACAGTGCAGAGCTGCAGGGTTTGATTCCGGCACCAGCCTTCCTGTGTGGAGTTTGGATGTTCACACCGTGCTTGCATGGGTTTCCTCCGGGCACTCAGGTTTCCTCCCACATTCCAAATACATGCACCATAGGTTAATGCAGTCCTTTTCAAATAGTGAGGGGCCCCACTTATTTATTGATTTATTACATTTTAGTTTTCAGAATGGTGCAATGTTTCAAATGGTGCAATAAGTTGGTCAAAAATGTTTCAATAAGTTTATTTCATGCAAATTGATGCATTGAAAATCTAAAAATCAGTGTTAATAAAGTTGTTCTTATCTGTAAGTTGAACTATATGTTTTTTTTTCTTTTCTTTAATCTTAATAAGGATACAGTGTAATTATTGTGGCGGCAGGGAGTGCTCACGAATTGTTTTTTTTGTTGGGGGGTCGTAACAGAAAATAATTGAGAAGCACTGGGTTAATGGAACACTCTAAATGGGACCTAGGCAGGATTATAAGCAAAGATGGTTGTTTAGTCCACGTGTGCCCTCCGTTTAGCTGGCAACCAGTTCAGGGTGTGTTCATCTACTGCCCGAAGACCGCTGGGATAGGCCCTGGTTGATCGCGACCCTTGATGTTAGATAGATCAGTCGGTCTGTAGATGAAAAACATTGTTAAATCTCAAATTTCTGTGTTTCATTTTGTCTTGCAGGCTGGCTGTAAGGCAGTGATAGTGTTTTTCCAATACTGCATCATGGCCAGCTTCTTCTGGCTGCTGGTGGAAGGCCTCTATCTCCACGCCTTACTGTCTGTGTCCTTCTTCTCAGAGAGGAAGTACTTTTGGGCATACATCTTCATCGGCTGGGGTGAGGATGGCACCAGCGCCCTGGCCAATGCTGCTGGGTGCAAACATGATCGCGTTTCTCATGAACGCATGTGTTTTCTCTTTCCGATGCTGTTGTTTCCAAGGGGGGCCGGCCATTTTCATCAGTGCTTGGAGCCTGGCCAAAGCCTACTATAATGATATTGGGTAAGATCAACACAGGTGTGTGTTGTGCTACATTCTTGAGCATGCCCTTGCTCCCTGTTTTACCAGGTGCTGGGATATAATAGAGAGCACGGATGTCTTCTGGTGGATCATCAAAACTCCCATTTTGGCATTAATCCTGGTAGGTGCAATAGCCTTGAAAGAGACATTCTTTTTTCCCCACAATTTAAACCCCTTTCCACATGTCCTTAGTGGGTTTGACTCACCATTCTAATGGTGTATGGCACCGGTGTCAAATTCAAGGCCCTGGGGCCAAATCCAGCCCACCACATCATTTTATGTGGGCCGTCGTGAAAGAAAATCATGCATGTTAACTTGTATGATCCTTGCTAAAATCTGTACTGAAATGTCAAATTGTCATGTGTAATGAATGACGTTGAGATTTCGCAATCATTTTGTTACCCTGTTTACACTCACTTCAACAATAAGGGAACAAACAACACACCAATAGCTGTTTTTAAGACATGTCACAAGGAAGCAGTGACAGTTCCGATGAAGGCGGAAGTGACAGCCAAAACTGTCAGCCAGGTAAGAGTTGAAGAGAAACTTCACCAAAAACGAGCCATTAATCCTCATTTCACAAACAAATAGTTGACTTGAGTGATTTCAAAGCTAGTAATCCATCAATTGGTTGTGTACAAGTTATGCGAAGGGAAGATGAAACATTTATTCAGTTTCACTGTCATAACGGCCCGCAACGGAAAAAACATAACACCCGTCAAGTGACCCGTGACACAGTGGCACTAAAGCAGTGGTTCTCAATTATTTTCTGCCACGCCCCCCCCTAGGAAGAGGAAAACATCTCGCACCCCCACCCCCGCCCCGCACCACTATAAATAGTATCATTTGTCTATGAAATTGTTATAAGTACACCTTTGCATAACACTGTATCCTTACTAAAGTATAAGAAAATAAAAAAGAAAGAAATATGGCCCAACTAACAACAAATAATAGCTTCACGAACTGTAACAGAAAAGATTTAAAGTGCATCTGAAATTCATAAATAACATTAAATCCTTAATTTAACTACAGTGAAACTCCTCTACAACGAAATCATGTTTGCAGCAAAAAAATTTCACAACAGGGGTTTTTTCACTGTAGCAAATTTGAAACAGGAAAGTGGGAATGGTGTTAATGCATGAAGATTTTTTCACACTAGGGGGTATTTTCACCCATGTAGATTTCGTTGTATAAATATTTTTTGAATGACTATGTCAAACCATTTGATACTGAAAAATAAAATTACATAAAATCAATAACTAATAATGCATTCAAACTAATCACCAACATTATCTCAGGAGCACAATAGTTAAAAATACAGTCAAACCTCGGTTTTCGTACTTAATCCGTTCCAGAAGACTGTTCGGAAACCGAATTGTTCGGAAACCGGAACCATTTTCCCCATTGAAATCAATGTAAAATGTTTTAATCCGTTCCAAGTCAAGAAAACAACTTTTTTAAACCACTTATTTTTACAATTTCACACCATAAACTGTACAAATGTAATGGGAGATTACCAATTTTAACATTAACATAGTAACATAAAAATTGAAGGAACATCTCTCTCTCTATCTGTCGTGGGGCGTGCGCCTCTCCCAGCTGTCAGCAGGCAGTAGGCGGGCCATTTCGGCATCCCGAACTCCTTCGCCAACACAGACACACGCGCACCTGACTCATATTTTGCGATTAAATCTTTCTTAAATTCTATAGTTTTGCGCCCTACTTTCCTCTTTTCTTCACCAGGTTCACCACTTCCACTTGCTTTCTTTGGTGCCATGATTAGGGGCTGATACACGATGCAAAAATAACAGTCCAATATTACGTAGTTCTCACCAAACACGTCTGCTTTTAAAAAAAGAAAATTCTTAATCAAACAATACAAACTCGTCTGCTCACAAGCTGTTTCTGTACGATTATTGCATAATAATGAGACACCGGACACCAGAGTGTTCATTATGTGCGGCTGCATTGAAAAATGCCGGCCGTGAAAAAAAAGAAAGTCCCCCCCTCCCCTCCCCCCGTGCTGCCAGTTGTGTAGCCTGGTCTTTGGAAAGACTGGACTGAACACAAAATAATTTTTATGTGGGCTTTATTCCCGACTGAACAATGAAAAGTTGTACAGCATTAAGAAGAAAGACTGAGATGTTAACTGGATTTTAAGAGAGTTCAAAAAGGGATCTAAGAGATCAACGAAAATTACACCACAATAGACAACAGCAGTGGCTTGTCGACACTTTCCGGCGTGTTGGGTGCATACACAACACGTGGAAAGACACACTTCATCTCCCCTCTAAAGAATAGATAACACAGTTCATATCATATTGTTGCTTCAGCTTAGCTTGTAGCAGACGTGTGCACATTGCCGCATGACGTCTTTGATCCACTGGTGAAAAGGACACTTTGATTCGCTCCTCTTTCATCTATAACTGCTTCAGACAACAGGAATGTATGCAGGAAAGTGGTTAAGATTGCACGACTGTCTGTGTCTAATGTGTTGTCTTGTATTATTTTGTCATTTTTTTGGTCAACTTTTCTTTTGATGGCGGCGCGGACACCCGCAGCGGCTCCTCTTGTTTTATGTTGAGGGGGAAGAAATTTCATCTGTGCTGTATGTTACATATACGTACAGCACATTTGACAATAAAGTTGTATTCCATTACATTCCATATCATTTCATAGTCAAAAAACATATTTACATCTTGTAACATTGCGAACACATACGCTATACAGCTGTTCACACGACTCACTAGCGGCAGCTTCCAAACTCCAAACCACGATATTTTGCTCTACAAATACCATTCAAATAATTAATCACCCGTCTGACTATAACACCTGACAAGCTTCATGGTAAAATAGCAACCAATTACCTGAATATCGCCAGGGTTACACAACGATCATAAGTGTCTCAAGTTGGTACGAGTGGCACACACAGTTCAGTGACTATCTTCCTTCATATGCAGGTCATTCTCCCCTCACTTCCTGGTCTAATTCTCGCTCGTGCTATAGGTTCCCGCGTGTTTTCATCAAGCGTGCTCTTAAAGTGCTACATTTGCTAAAAAAAGGCAGCCTTCATTACAAAAGTCTAAGTATAGTTCACCTGGTTACACGTAGTTCTCACCAAACACGTCTGCTTTTAAAAAAAGAAAATTCTTAATCGAACAATACAAACTCGTCTGCTCACAAGCTGTTTCTGTACGATTATTGCATAATAATGAGACACCGGACACCAGAGTGTTCATTATGTGCGGCTGCATTGAAAAATGCCGGCCGTGAAAAAAAAGAAAGTGCCCCCCTCCCCTCCCCCCGTGCTGCCAGGGCAAACCATTATGAAAAGAGGGAGATTTCACTCGCGCTAACAGAAGCGTCTCACCAAACACGTCTGCTTTTTTTTATTGAACAGTACAAAAACGTCTGCTCACAATGGTCGCTTCCTGTGTAGCGACGCGACACGAGGGAGCGCGGCGACAGGAGGGAGCGTCACTTCACTCCTCTCGGCTTTGCTACCTCCGCTCGGCTTCGCTACCTCGCGAAGCTATACGAGGTAGCGTTGCTACACGAGGTAGCGAAGCCGAGAGGAGTAAAGTGACGCATTCAAGTGCGCTCAGTTAGTTCGAGAACCGAAATTTGTTCGGATTCCGAGGCATAAAAAACTCAAAATTTTAGTTCGAAAACCGAATTGTACGAGAACCGAGACGTCCGAAAACCGAGGTTTGACTGTAACTTTAACCAGCAAAACAAAATATATAAAATAATTTGTGTGTGTGTTTTTTTTTTTTTAAATCAAAGATCATGTCTGGATTAATGGCTACAACGAGCACGTTTTGCAATGCATAGCTTTTCGAAGCGAGGTTTGAAGCAGGACACAGCAACTCTCGGCTCCTGCTCAATGTGTAGCCGGGACCTGTATTTTAGTTTACTGAAGTAGCAGTCACAAAGCGGCATGATTGTTGGCAATATTCGGCACGTTTTCACTGAAAAAAACCCAAGCGTCTTATCAGCGCGATTGTCTTAATTTATTTATTGCCACTATTTGAGAAACACTGCACTAAAGTGACAACAGGAAGCAGAGCTGGAGGTGGTGGAAAGGGAGACATAAAATTTTTCCAGGTTGGATAGGATTAGAACTAAGATAATCAGAGGGACAGCAACGTTCAATGTTTTGGGGACGTTTGAGAGTTGGTTTGGACACATCCAGTCAGAGAAATAGTAAGTACATTCGTAGCAGTGGATAATGATGATGGATCTGAAGGAAAGGGAGGGAGCGAGAGGAACACCTAAAAGAAGGCTAAGACACAGTCTTGGAGTCTGATGAGGAGTCAATAGGTGGAGGGACAAAAAGGCACAATTGGACCGGGCTGCAAATCCGTCCAGGACCTCCTCTGTAATTCAATGACATATTGACCAACTGGTTAGCACATTCCCCTCACAATTCAGAGGCCGTAGATTCAAATCCGGGCTCGAAATTCTGCTGAAGGTAGCAGATACTGCGGACATGGCTGTGGCGACGCACATCGACCAGCCGCTTGATTGTGCAGGCAGGATAACCGTCAAACAACAGAGGAATGGGAGGGAGAGGCATAGCGGAAGACAATTGACTTGAAAAGACTGGTTTCACTTCAGAGACATAGAATGAGGGATAAACACAAACAGAGGCCAGGAGTTTGTTGTATTATTTACCAGCACCGCAATTTTGTAAGGACCAATAAATTTGTGCGCCAGTTTTTGAGAGTGCACTTTCAGGGAAAGGTTTCATGTGTGAAGCCACACCCCTTGACCGACTAAGTAGCTTGGTGTGTCAGTGTTCGCTTCGTTTATTTTTCAGTTACTGCTGGAATGGAGGGCGTTCCCTTCAGCGGCGCACCTGTCATGCGATACAATAAGTGGATTGGAAAAAGACTCCAACTTCTGCAGTCACCATTCAGATTATTCAAGCTTTGCTCCCGACTCTCGTACCAAGTGCTTGTTTATTTGAGACGTTTTTGCCCTTGCTTCATAGTTCTCTCGTCACGTTTTGTATTTGCTCATCGAAGTCGTGTTTTTATCATCAAGTTATTCTCGGTTATTATTGTGCGCGTTATTGGATTTCCTTATCCCTTTGTGACAATGATTTTGTGTTTCTATTTTTCCTTGGTTGTTGCAAGCGCTTTTGGTCTGTCTCATTCGACTGTGGCTCTTTGTAACCGAGTGTATTTTGTTGTGCTTTTTCGGTTTTCTGTTCTCCTTTATAAACATTTTTGTAAACACGTATCCGTGTCTACATTTGTGGGATCCGAATATCTTTCATATAATTCCTGATAGGGTAAGGGGCAGTCCCTTTCACCCGAGACCAGAATGGGCTGACTTTCAGATCGGCCTTGACATGAATTAGGAGCATGTGAGGCTGGAGGAAATAGAAATCCAGTGAAGACGTTTAAGTTGCAAGGCATGTGTTACAGTAAACATTCCCATCCCCGGAATTCTATGAAAAGGAATATCCTTCACCCGTAATAAAAACCTATGCATTAACATTTTGACTACGATATTACATGTTACCGGAACTACGTAAGCGGAAATTCCACTAGCCGTAACCCGGATGGAGACGTCATGCAGCGGCAGCTTAAATACACGCAACGCTCCACCCGATACGCGGAAAGACACCAACGGAGACACCTTTTCACTTCGCATTTTTTGATAATCAGATTCGAAACGACGACGTGTAAGTGAGTTTTTATTGGCGTGCGTTTTACTGTAATTGCGAACGATTTCTAACTTTATTCACTTACGTCCTGTTGATCGCGGCACTAGCGTAAAAAGCTACGCCCACTCAACACAACTGGAGAAGATGGAAGAAACGTGTTTGCTTCGCCGTTTATGTCATCGAATTCGAAACGACTATGTGTCAGTGACTTTTTATTGGCGTGCGTTTTACTGTAATTGCGAACGATTTTAACTTTATTTACTTTCGTCCTGTAGATCATGGCATAGAAAACGAGGAAGAACCCAACAAAACAAAACAACCCAAAATAGACTCATTTTTTCCCAAGACTGAAAAAAATCAACATTAAAATACTGTACATACTATACTGTGTTGTGGTTTTTTAAATCTACACCTATACTGTATACTGTACTGCTGTTTTTGTTATATAAGCAGTTTTTGGACAGTATATTTTTGCATTTTATTGCTTGTGTTGTTACACATGCAGTTTTCAACATACTTGCAGGTTCATAAAGGACATGTACCATGCTCATTTCCCAAAAGAGGAATTTCTGTTATAAGGACAGATTGGACAGCGCAAACATGAGTCCGTACTAGAGAATATTTACTGTATTGTCATTTGTTCATGTTAAGCACCTGTGACTGAAGGACAGGCCTTAGCAGTCTCGGTCAAATAAGAATGCTGGCATCCTCTCAAATTTTTTTCCATTCCATTCAAATTGCTTCTTTTCTTTGTCATAATCTGGGGCCAAATATATGAGTAAACTCTCAAAAAAGTCCAAACATTTCTTGAGCATAATTTTGGTCATTTCGAGTCCTTCAGAAAGAAAGCCTTTTTGAAATGTCTCAAGAAGCCATGCCCGAAATGTCACAGGAAGCCATACATTTTGGTTGGAAGCAGCCATTTTTGTCATTCGTCAACAACAAAACTGCTCATCGAGATTTTCTTTGAAAACTCAGCCATTGAACCCAGTTTCACTGAGCATGGCTCAGGAGACCCACGAAAAAAGTGTCCCAACAACCTGTCTTGAAGAAGTAACAGCAAGTCTGACATATTCACTTTAATTGGCTTTTTTTGGGCTCATTTTGGAAATTGCGATAACCCTTAACCCAAATATGTCCATATCTTATTCGCAGATTAACTTCATTCTCTTCATCTGCATCATCCGAATACTGCGTCAGAAGATCAACTGCCCAGACATTGGAAGGAATGAGTCAAACCAGTACTTGTGAGTGGACAGCAGACATATTTAATGGCATCTTAGTTAATGGGGGTTAGAGTTCGGGTTATCTACCCCAAATATTAATTTCAGACACTTCAGTTGAAATGTCTGTGTTCCAAAATTTCTTCTCATAGAGTGTCCCAATCAATCAATCAATCCATCTCCTTATCGAACCAGAAAAAAAGAGCATTTAGACTGAGGTCTCGTTTTCAAGAAAAATCTAGCTAAGCCGTAGTATAGTTCGCATCAATACAATAAAGATACGGTGTATACATAAAATATTTTTGTATATTTTGTAATGGTTATATTTTTGAATAATATATGGACCTGAATATTTTTGATGGTGTGGATTATTTCAGGAGGCTGGCCAAGTCCACATTGCTCCTGATACCACTGTTTGGAATCAACTTTATCGTGTTTGCATTCATTCCTGAGCAAGTCAAGACAGAGCTAAGGCTTGTCTTTGATTTGATCCTTGGCTCATTTCAGGTAACACATTTGTATTTGAATTGTTTTTATAGGATGATTATTTTTTTGGAGGATGGGGGGGTCATTGTCAACACAAAATAAGCGACATGAAATAACAGCTTCGTTAATGTTCGGTATTTAATATAATTGTGTTTACAAAATATAAGAGAAATAAATAGCGGTACCACTACTTACGAAATTAATTTGTTCTGGATAAATTTCTTAACTAGAAAATGTTGTAAGTAGAGATGCATTTTCCATGTAAATGCCCTAATTTGTTCCAAGCCCCCCGTCAAAATGTAGACATAAATGTTTCATCAAAATATGTAACACATATATGTTACAATTAGATTATTGCACAATAAATGAGAGTGCATAGCACGTCGGCTTCAAACCGGGTTCGAAGCTCCGGCCTCCCTGTGTGGAGTTTGCATGTTCTCCCCGGGCTTGCGTGGGTTTTCTCGGGTGCTCCGGTTTCCTCCCAGAATGATTGAGTCCCTAAATGGAATTGGCTGGCAACCAATTCAGGGTGATGCCCGAGACTCGGGATTTAGTGACGGTTTGAATGAATGAATAAAGAGAGTGCATGCGTTTAACTCTGCTCAGTTTTTTTGCCCTCTTTAGTCCATGTTCTCTCTCAGACGTGGTTTTTGCTTGGCATTTTGTAAAGAACTGATCCAAGGACATTTGCGTTTGTCGGCTTTTAACAACCCTTCGAAAACGTCCATAGTGAGCGATCAGTATAGTGAGCGATCGCCCGACTGGTGAACACTTTTTCTGGGTGATTCATATTTACGCAAAACTATTTAAACACCTCAATGACGAGGACGCTACATCAACACATTTTTCTCTATCTACACACATAGACATACAGTCAGGCTCCCTCTTAGTCAATGGGATGCCAGGATGATGCTCGATAATAGCCAGTGGCAGAGCAGCTTTCAGTATGTTGCATTCAGGAAACTCAGAGCTGCGACTAGCAGCCCATACCTTTCGAATCTTGAAATTTCTTTCATAACTAGAGGCAATATTTTCCTGTTGAGACGTTTCGTAAGTTGAACATTTTGTATGAAGAGAAGTTCGTAAGTCGAGGTACCACTGTATACATTTTTCGATTACAGTATTTTACAATTTACCGGTAATCTTTTAGTTTAAAAAAAACAAAACAAAAAAACTCCAAACGTCCATCTATTTTCTTCCGCTTATCAGAAATTGGGTTGCTGTGGGAAAAGTAGAAGTCTTTATCGATGAAAATACAAACTCCAGACAGCAGGGCTGGATACAGACGACATTCTGATTGGGAGAAAGCTTGACAAACTGACAACGGGTCACTGAGTAATTCAAGCTTATATACTGACCCTACATGACAGACAAAAGGTGACATAACATAAGTGCCAAATTATAAAAGGATCACAGTAACTGCATAGCAACTGATACCCCACCACCCAAGCCACTTTGTCCAACTCTGCCACCCTTGACCTTGCAGACTTAGTTTCTCCAGTAGGTCCTGGGCCATAACCAGAACCTCATCTTGTCCAAAACACCTCAGCAGGGAGGTGTCCAGGAGGCATCCTAACGAGATGCCTGAGCCACATCATCTTGCTCTTCGTGACTGAGACTACCTTTAAACTTGACACTCACCACTCGTGTCCACCAACAGGGATTGCCGCCACTGGCCACTTTACGCCCATATTTGCAGTCGTCCACCTCAACAAAAGGAAGACATTGAACATGGTCCACTTGGACTTGATTTCCTCTGTCTCCCATGATGTGGTCAAAGTTCTAATGGAAGTGGGAGTTAATGGTCCTTCTGACAGCTTTGCCCCTCTCATCACCTGAGTCTCCAAGACATGCCGCTGCAAGTGCAATGAAAAACCCCCACAAATTTGATAAAACTCCATCTTCAGGTGTCCTGGTGCCAAGTCCACATCGGGACACTCTTCTGTCTGAACATAGTGCTCACCATTAACAGCTCCTGACAAGCACAGAACTCCAATAATACTGCTTGGACTCCAGTCAGGGAAGTCGGGGGTTCCTCCGTGTCATGCCCCTCCAAGTCTCACTGTGATTTCTCACGTGAGCATTGAAGAAGTTGCCCAGCAGAACGAGGGAGTCTCCATTTCTAGCCCTCTGAAGCATGCCCTCCTAGGCTGGGTATTCTGTGTTTTTGGTGTATGGGCATAAATAACACCCGCCTCCTACCCAAAGGCAGAGCGCCGCACTTTCATCTCGCGCTCACTAGGGGGCAAATCTAGACTGGAATAACTCCAACCCTTCGGAAGAGAATTGCTAAGAGAGCACAAACAGTGTTTGGAGGCGAGCCTGACTATATCTTCTTAGTACTTCTCGACTTCACGCACCAGCTCAGGATCCTTCCCTGCCAGAGAGGTGAGATGTCACGCCCCAAAATCCAACTTTTGTTTCTGGAATTGTGCAAAACTGTGAGAAGGCCTTACACAGTGCATGCTCTGTGTTTAGGGAAGAGCGGCCCTGCTCCCCATCCTGACATTCATCATCTGGAGTGTCAACATTTTTTCTCTCTGCAGCTCCTTCAATGTCCTCATCTCCTGTGTCTCGGTTGTTCTCTGGCAGCCATTTTTGCTGCACTGGTCCACAAGTGTGTCGACCTGGCCTAATGGGCCATCTAAAAAAATCAGAGGATGTTTACAAATAGCATTTGCAGGTCCAACAACCCACAAAATAAACCCAGATAGAGCATTCTAACGACGCCAGATGAACAATTCTACCATACAAAATTTAGGAGAAAATTGCTTTAAAGCAGCTTTCCACTTTACTTATTGCACCAGAAGAAATTGTTGTGAAAAAATGTGTTTTACTTCTCTTTAGGGCTTTGTGGTGGCCGTTCTCTACTGCTTCCTCAACGGAGAGGTGAGTGCATCACACACAAACATGTTTACGAGGCAGTGAAACAACAGTGATTTATCTTCCTCTGTCGCATTTAGATGAGAGGCAAACGTGAAAAAAAAAAAAATACCCATTGTCATGTAAAGTTTGGTTGCCTTTTGGGCTTGTGGCTATTCAATGTAATATGCCCCGTGGGAAGATTAGCAGATTGATTCACAAACAAAACACTTAATTTAATGATATGCACATGCAGAATTTTTAAACCAATCCCATTTCTGCTTGCTTTCGTCTTATTTTATATATGCACAAACACACACACACACACACACACGCACGCACGCACGCACGCACACGCACACGCACACAGAGACAGAGCGAGAGAGAGAGGTCTGAACAGAAACCAGATGGAATGTGAATCTAAAAAAAAAAAAGGAGATTCAGATAAACTGTGTTACAATGTTCATAGAAAAGTGCTCTGACAAAGTCTAAACCGAACTCACCCGGTCACAAGGATTGTTCCTTCCATAAACAAAACGCACTTGCAAAAGGCATGGTACAGTAATAGCAAAGATGAAAAATATGAACGAAATGACAAACGACAATTACACCAAACAAAATAACAGCAAGATCAAGGACAAAATAATATCAATACCTACAAACGGAGGACGAGAGAGCAAAAACTGCTCTGACGAGTTTGATACATCTAGAAAACAACATTTGAGCATGAGCAGCAGACTAGGTCAATAATATGACACTGACTAGGCATCTTGGCAGTGAATGGAAACAAGAAACAGGTGAGCCTCCTGGAGGGAAACGCCCTTCACTTCAGCTAGGGCTGAAAACAAAATCAACATACAGTATATATATATATAAAATCCTCGTCTCACCCCTCGGGTGGTGTCCGTCCCCCATTCAATTGGGTCCTCTACCAGAGGCCAGGAAGCTTGAGGGTTCTGCGCAGTATCCTTGCTGTTCCCAGCACTGCACATCTCTGGACTGAGATGTCCGATGTTGTTCCCGGGATCTGTTGCAACCACTCATCTAGTTTGGGGGTCACTGCTCCGAGTGCTCTGACCACCAAAGGCACGACTGTCACCTTTACCTTCCAGGCTCTCTCCAGCTCCTCTCTGAGCCCTTGGTATTTTTCGAGTTTCTCGTAGTCCTCTCCAGTCCATATTTCGCACAGATGTCAGACTATGCCAGCCATCTGGTTATGGCGTTCCGTGTAGGCTTTCCCTGCCAGCATCTTACACCCTGCAGTTATGTGTTGGATCGCCTCAGGTGCCTCTTTGCACAACCTACACCTTGGGTCTTGTCTGGTATGGTATATCTGGGCCTCAATGGCTCTGGTGCTCAGGGCCTGCTCCTGAGCAGCCAGGATGAGTGCCTCTGTGCTGTCCTTCAGGCCAGCCCTCTCTAGCCCCTGATAGGACTTCTTGAGATCAGCCACTTCAGTTATGGCCCGGTGGTACATCCCGTGTAGGGGCTTGTCCTCCCATGATGGTCCCTCTTCCAGCACCTCATCCTCTGTTCCCCATTGTCTGAGGCATTCTCTGAGTACGTCATTTGTTGGAGCCTTCTCCTTGATGTATTCATGGTGCTTGGATGTTACATCCTGGACAGTGGCTCTCACACTCACTAGTCCCCGGCCTCCTTCCTTTGGGCTTGCGTATAGTCTCAGGGTGCTGGATTTGGGATGGAACCCTCCATGCATGGTTAGGAGCTTTCGGGTCTTAACATCCGTGGTTTGAATCTCTTCCTGTGGCCACCTGATTATTCCTGCAGGGTATCTGATCACTGGCAGGGCATAGCTGTTTATTGCCCGGGTCTTATTCTTGCCATTGAGCTGGCTTCTTAGGACTTGCCTCACTCGCTTGAGGTATTTGGCCGTAGCCGCTTTCCTTGTTGCCAGTTCGAGGTTGCCATTGGTTTGTGGTATCCCGGGGTACTTGTAGCTATCCTCAATGTCTGCTATTGTTCCTTCAGGGAGTGAGACCCCTTCAGTGTGGACTACCTTGCCTCTCTTAGTCACCATCCGACTACATTTCTCCAGCCCGAATGACATTCCGATGTGACTGCTGTTGATCCTGGTTGTGTGGATCAGGGAGTCTATGTCCCTTTCGCTCTTAGCACACAGCTTTATGTCATCCATGTAGAGGAGGTGATTGATCGTAGCTCCATTTCTGAGGTGGTATCCATAGCCTGTCTTGGCGATTACTTGGCTTAGGGGGTTCAGTCCTATGCAGAACAGCAGTGGGGAGAGTGCATCACCTTGGTATATGCCACATTTGATGGACACTTGGGTAAGTGGCTTGCCATTGGCTTCAAGTGTGGTTGTCCACATCCTCATCGAATTCGCAACGAAGGCTCTTAGGGTCCTGTTCACTTTATACAACTCCAAGCATTCAGTGATCCATGTATGTGGCATCAAGTCCTAGGCTTTCTTGTCATCAATCCAGGCTGTGCACAAGTTGGTGTGTCGGGACCTGCAGTCTTGTGCGAGGCCCAGGAGCTGATGTTTGGCTCCTCTGGTATCTCTAAAAATGCCCTTCTGTGCTTCGCTCATGTTTTGATCCAGGTGTCCACTTATCTTAGCCGCTATGATGCCTGACATGAGCTTCCATGTTGTGGAGAGACAGGTTATTGGCCGATAGTTGACAGGTTATTGGCCGATAGTTGGATGGGACTGCACCCTTTGAGGGATCCTTCATGATCAGGATCGTTCGCCCTTCGGTTAGCCATCCTGGGTGAGTCCCATCCCTCAGCAACTGGTTCATTTGTGCTGCTAGGCGCTCATGGAGTGCTGTGAGTTTCTTTAGCCAGTAGGTGTGGACCATGTCCGGGCCTGGTGCTGTCCAATTTTTCATATCTGAGACTCTTTCCTTTATGTCTGCCACTGTTATGGTAACTGGGTTCTGTTCAGGGAGGTTGCTGTGCTCCTCTCTCAGGGTCACCAGCCATTGTGCACTGCTGTTATGTGCAACCTCCTTCTCCCATATGCCTTTCCAGTACCTTTCAGTTTCCAGTCCTGGTGGGTCAGCTCTGCTGTTAGGACCCTGCCACTGAGCGTACACTTTTGCAGGTTGTGTTGCGAACAGCCTGTTTATTCGTCTGGCCTCATTCTCTTTCGTGTACCGCTTTAGGCGGCTGGACAAGGCTTGGAGCCTTTGTTTGGCAGTTTCGAGTGCTTCAGGTATGGTCATCTGGATGTACCTCTCGGGTATCGGCCTATTTATCGCACCTCACTGGGCCTCCGTCAATTGACTCACATCTTTCCGAACCGCCTTGATCTTAGTTTCCAACCGTCATTTCCATGGTGGGTAACAAGCATCTGATGTTGAAGCGTATATCAGCTCATTGGTTTCCGTGATCGTTACGGTAGGGATCGCCCTCAGTGCTGCATTCACACTTTCCATGAGACCTTCAGGTGGTACTTCATATAGCCGTTGTAATCGGTTTCTAGGTTGCCCAGCTTTCATTCTCGCCATGATCTTTGCTTTCAGGTCTGTTGCTGCCTCGCTCAGCATTTAATTCATTGGGGCTGGTCTCCCAATCTCATCATCTGCATTCATTGGGGCTTGCCTCCCAATCTCTGGTATGACCTCCTCCTCTGATCTGGCAGCCTGGGGCTCTTCACCATCGAACCTGCGTTGTACCTCATCAATCTCAAGTTGTGACAGCAATTGTCGTTTGTGGATGTTGGAATACTGAGCAACTAGTTGTTTCGTGGTCAACAGTGACTGTGGGTTTCGAAGTAACCATTCAGCCCACATTCTCTGCATGTGCTTGAGTAGTAGCATTCCAACAAAGCCATATTATCGCATCTCACCCATCTCCGCTTTGTTCCAGTAGCCCATTTTTCATCAAGTTGCTCTGGTTCCTCAGCACCTGACGCAGACCTTGTTTGGCCGGGCGACGTTTTATTGTATGAGGTAGGCATTAGCGTGAAGGGTTTTGCCCAAGGACCAACACTGGATGGTGTTATGTGCTCATATTCCAACACTGGATGGTGTTATGTGCTCATATTCGAACCCCCGTCTCCCGTATGCCAAACCGGTGCCTTACCAACTGAGCTATCAAGCCGCTAGATATATATATATATATATATATATATATATATATATATATATATATATATCCATCCATCCATCCATTTTCCGAACCGCTTTATCCTCACTAGGGTTGCGGGGGGTGCCGGAGCCTATCCCAGCTGTCTTCGGGCAGTAGGCGGGGGACACCCTGAATTGGTTGCCAGCCAATCGCAGGGCACACAGAGACAAACAACCATCCACGCTCACACTCATACCTAGGGACAATTTAGAGTGCACAATCAGCCTGCCACGCATGTTTTTGGAACGTGGGAGGAAACCGGAGCACCCGGAGGAAACATATATATATATATATATATTTTCTCCCCACATTTACTGTAATGACTGAAAAAAATATGCTATCATTTACAGTGACTCCGAAGGAAACTCACATTAAAAAAAAAAGTTGTTTGGATTGGGGTGTATATTTGTCCGCATTTTGCCATGCGGCAGGTCCAGGCTGAGATCAAGAGGAAGTGGCGGCGATGGCACCTGCAGCGATACATGGATTCTGACGCCACTAAGTACCAGCACCCGTCCATTGGCAACAGTCACAACTTCAGCACGCAGATCAGCATGATGACACGCTGCAGCCCCAAAACACAACGCGCCCCGTCCTCTTGCCATGAGGACGGAACCAGTATATGAATCAAAATAACCTACACCATGTCAGGCTGGAATAAAATAAATACTTCTCCATTTGACAAGGGATTCAAAGAGCATTTAATCACCTCATGTTTGAATAAATAAAGCATTCTTCTTTTTCTTTAACTGCCCTTTACTGCACTATCACATAAGGGTCATAAGAGATTGTATATAATCAATAAAAATAGGTTATGTCAGCCTCATCACATGTTGCTCTGCAAAACGTCGCTTGGAACAAATTACCGGTATCCCAATAAAAAAATGTGAATATGCCAGACACAGCCACCTGTTTTTTGAAATGCCAAACGAAAGGTTGATTATTATTATTATAATTATTGTTTTGTTCTGTTTTTTTAACCATATGCACAATACTAGTTGAGGATCATTCAGTTTACCCTTTTCTAGTCGGGCAAATGCTGCCAGTCATGTATTTATAGTCTCAAGTAACCAGTTAAGTATGAGCTTAAAAATATGTCTCTTTTTTTTTTTTTTTATTCCAAAAGCAACACAAATGTGGAAAGGTTTTTTGGTGCTCCTTTTGTGTATTTGAGTATTGGTAATTGGTCTTATCATTAACAATAGCAGTCTGTCTTCTAGTGTCTTTCCCCGACAATTCAAATATGCTGTGGTGGAACCCTTGTTCAAGAAACCTGGTCTTGATCAAAATGTTCTGTCAAATTTTAGACCCATTTCCAAGCTGCCTTTTATTTCAAAAATTCTGAAAAATGTGGTGCACATGCAGTTAAAATTCTTTTTGGATGAACATAACATCATGGAGCTCTTCCAGTCAGGTTTCAAAGTGATGCAGAGCACAGAGTCAGCTCTGTTAAGAGTTTTTCATGACATCCTCCTGGCAAATGACAATGACAATGTGTGTCTGGTTTTGTTGCATTTAACTGCAGCGTTTGATTCGGTGGATCACAGTAGTTTGTTGGCTCATTTGCAGCACCAGGTGGGCATTAGCAGTAGCACCTTTGAGTGGTTTAAATCCTATTTGGCTGACAGAACTTTTTGCGTTTGCCTTGGTTCCTCTGAGTCTGCTGTCTGCCCCGCTGTCGTGTGGTGTTCCTCAGGGTTCAATTCTGGGGCCTCTGTTTTCATTGTATCTGCTTCCATTGGATTCCATTTTTAGGAAACAAGGTATTTTCCTCCACTGCTATATGGATGACTGTCACATCTATGTCCCGTGGCGCAAAAAAGAGGGTTTCTGACTGAGGCCACTTTTATCCTGTCTGGAGGAAATCAAGACCTACTGAATTGCTTGAATTTCAATGAAAAGAAAATATGAAAGATTAATGGCTCGACCTTTTTCAGACCGTAAATAGTACAAGGGCCATTGTTTGGTCCCAGTGGCCCTTGTGCATCCCATCCTGCTGACTTAGGCACCCCAGGCTCCTTATCTGAAATGAACAGTCTCGAACTTGGATCTTAGAGTGATTTTAAATTGGACTGGCAAAACCGTGCTATTGTTAAATCCAGCTTCTTTCCTCTTAGGCAGCTGACTAAAGTGAAGCATCTCCTTTGTCAATAGCATTTCGTAATAGTAAGCCTTTGTCACATCTCATCTGGATTACCATAATACACTTTACTGTCTTTACTGACTATTTTAGGGTCTGAAAAAGGTCGAGCCATCAATCTTTCATATTTCATATTGACCACCAAACATCTTAACATGTGTGCGGAACAGCTGACTCAAGCCATTTGACTCGACATGAATTGACATGGACTATGACGTGAAATGGTGTGTAGCCAATCAAAGAAGTGCCCTCACTGACCAACAAGGAAATGGCAGTAAATCAAACAAAATATGCCTTACTTGATGTTGGTTTTGGTGTAAAAGTAGGTTCTCCAGATGGCAAGAAGTATTTTCCAAAGCAAGTCCTTCCTTGCCAACGTTGCCATCGTACAATGTTTCTCCTCCGCTGCTCTTCGGAAACACTTGGCTACCATCGGCACATACCAAGAAGTGTCTGCTCGTCTACGTGTTTGTGAGATCATGCAAGAGCTATTTCTTGAAGAACTATTCTACTTGTAGATCAATGGTGGAACAGAGTCTTTGTGTGAGTCGTGTTGAGACTACTGGAGCAGGCCACACACACTACAACAAAACTGTTGAATGCCTGATGGTGTTTTTTTACCTTGATGTTTGTTGTCCGTTACAGATTTGAAAAAAGTCTTATCTCACCATTAAAACGATTGAAAATAACATTTTAGCAGGCATGCAGAGTGTAATAAATTCCAGCTTTGCCCTTTTGATGGCAGGATTTGTGTGGCAGAATTATTTTTAGCCCAAAGCCCAATAAAAAAATGTGATTTGTCAGATGCACTTTGAAAATCGCATCTATCTTTATATTTTTTTAACAAATCTTTACGACAAAGATAACATTTTTGCTAATGGGTGCAACAAAACATTATTCAAGTTGCAGAATATTTTTCTGGTTTGTGTCATCTTGTGCTGTGGCAGAATTTTTGCCTCAAAGTCTGGAAATCATGTCTAAAAATGTAAATTTTTCATGTGTGAATCTAGCGTAGCATTCAACATACAACACATGAAAGTTAAATAAAAGTTATCCACGTTAACACGACAGCTGGACTCACGTGTGCCTCATTTGATAATACGACATGGTGTCAGAAGTCCTGTAGTTGACGTGGAGTGAGTGAAGGGGATCTTTGTACACGGCGGTGAAGAGGAAAAGGCGAAATGAGCGACGGAGAGGAAGGAACCTCGGTGCGGGCAAATGGAGCCGCGGCGCTAGGTGCACAGTGGGCTGGGGGACCCGTTCGTCACTGCGGGGCCGTGTGCCACGTTCAACATCCAGCCGCCGGAGCCCTTTGACTTTTCAAAGCCGCTGTAGTGGGACAAATGGATCCGGAGATTCAAAAGATTTCGCCTGGCAAAACCTGAATGCTAGTTCTGAAGAAAATCAAGTGAACACACTGATTTACTGCATGGGTGACGAGGCTGATGATATCCTACGCGGGTTGGATCTGACCGAGGTTCAACGGTGCAACAAGAAGTGCGAGGGGGGACTCCAAAACGTCTTCGTTGTCAAGTAAAATGTCATCTTTGAGCGTGCTATATTCAAATCGCGCTATCAGAAGGAAGGGGAGAGTGTGGATTCGTTCATCACTGCACTATATGCGCTGGCAGAGCATTGTAGCTATGGGGCGCTACGCAATGAACTGATCACAGACAGAATTGTCGTCGGACTAGAGGCAGTGGGTTCTCTGAACACATGCAGTTGGATGCGGATTTAACCCTTGAAAAGGCCATAAGAATTGCACGGCAAAGCGAGGAGGTGAAGAGGCAGCAGTCTCATCTGCGAGGGGACAGATGGCGCTGAATCTGTTGACAGAGTGTTCAAGAGCAGTTTAAGGAATGCCAAAAACAAACCTAACTATGCTAATAGCCAGATAAGCAAGTCCCACATGAGGCAAAATGTCATGCTTGCGGGAGGAAGGGACATTTTAAGCGCGTATGCAAGTCTAAATCTGCGCACGAAGTTACAGGGGATGAAGAAGACGGGGACGAGGAGGAGCTCCTCCTTGACAGTGTTATGGCAGACCGTGACCCGTGGATGGTCAAAATCGACATCAATCAGCACGGTGTGATGTTCAAAATCGATACGGGCGCAGATGTCACCATTCTGCCGCACAAAGTTTTCAAGGGCACGTACAGAAAAAATCTCCCTAAACTCAGAAAGTGCCGGAACGGGCTTCAGAGCGTTCGCGGAGTCCTACGGGTTCCATCACATTACAAGAAGCCCACGATACCCACAAGGAAATGCCGAGGCAGAACGTGCAGTTCAGATGGTCAAAGGCCTCTTGAAAAAAGCAGATGACCCCTACCTGGCCTTACTCACATACAGGGCTACCCCTCTCGAAAACGGGTACAGTCCAGCTCAGCTTCTCATGGGGAGGAGACTCCGCACAACGGTGCCTAACCTTCCTGCCCTGCTCAACCCAGCCATCCCTGACCGAGATGCCATTGTACGGAGTGAAAGGGAGAAGAGGACAAAAGATGCACAACGCTACGACACGCAACATCGGGCACAGAACCTTGTCAGACTCAACCCAGGACAGGATGTGTGGATTAAGGACCAAGGAGCGGAAGGAGCCATCATCGAAAGACATGCTTCCCCACGATCATATCTGGTGGAGGGATCCCATGGGACCATCAGACGAAACCGTCGTCATCTCATCCCAATGAGGTCCTCGCCTGAGCAGAGTGACCGTGGTGCAGCGGAACAGTTCTCGGGAGGCGTTCCAGAAAGACCATCAGCGGAATCACCACAGCAGAATCTTCCAGACCCAACAGCCACTCCTACTACCAAGACCAGGTTTGGGAGAGTCGTGGTGAAACCAACTAGGTTGGACTTATAATTTCCCTTCTTCCTCCTACGTTTCTGTTACAGTCGATGAGGCTCTGCTTATAAGGCTGTTACAAAAAAAAAAAGGATGATGAATGTTGAGATGTGTTTGTACGTGTTGTTTTGTTCACTGTACAATGCTTAGCCAGTTACAGAGCGTAGAGGAGGATCAGCTAAGATGGCCGTTCAAGTTATTGTTTTTGGAGCCAATTGTTTCAAACAAGAGTAACATTTATTTTTGTGTATGTGATCCTTTGACACAGGCTTACATAGGAGCAGACCTCTCAACAACGAGGCAGAAAAATCCTCAAGGTCTGTTGAATTATTGGTAGTCTACCCAAAGATTCTAGAAAGGTGAGATGTGGTATAATCGTGTACAACACGACTACAGAGTCGCGGGGCGACTACGTCCACAAGTGTGCGTCGAGAGCGGGAGACGAGAGAGTGACTGGAGAGAGGCATACACCGTGAACATACAAAACATCTTCACATAACATCGTGAAAGTTAAATAAAAGTTATCCACGTTAACACGACAGCTGGACTCACGTGTGCCTCATTTGATAACTCGACAGGCACCAACAAATACAAGGTCTTAAAAATAATGTAACGTCGGAGATTAGAGGCTTTAAAAATCTCTGCAACAATCAGTATTGTGGTCCTCGAGCCGGTCCTTGGCCTCGAGGACCGAGAGTCGGTCCTTGGTCCTCGGCCTTGGAAGCAAGTCCTTGGTACTTGGCCTTGGCCTCGGAGGGCTTGGGCCTTGGCCTCGGAGGCAAGTCCTCGAGTTCTCGGAACGCAAAAATCATGAAGAAATCAATCAAGCTCCATCCAGGAAAACCCAAATTGTTCGATTTATCTGGCGCTTTAAGAAGGGCGGGGCTACCACTAACAGGTGATAGTTAGCGCAACGTATATAGAGCGGCATCACAGTTAGTGTCAGTCACGGTCAGTTACCGTTTGCGTTCGGCAGTTTAAATAGTGTGTAAAGTCTTTCTGTAACAGTGGTGTCTTTTATTTAGTTATTTTTGCACAGTTGTCACGTTTATGCGGTGGCACTAGAATGTTTGTTTGAACCAAGTAATTTGCGTTACAGCTGGAGTCAATAATGCCGGCACTTCACTTCCGGGTTTGGCCGTTGGGATTTGGAGTCCTTTTGCTCGATTCTAGTTATGTTTGCAGAATGCTTTCTCATGTTTAGAATAATGAATATTGATAATACATAGTTTAAAATCATGGTTGATTGAATTCTTTATTATTATTGTGAAGTTGAAGCAGCCATCTCGTTACCTCTGCGTCCCGCGTCCGAGACGCATAATTTTCCGGCGGGATGCACGGTTCCAAATAATGTGCGTTTTTGGGACGCAAGGAAATTTCTCAGTCAAAACAAACAAAAAAACTACGGCAGGCCTGAGGATTTCATGGTTACGATCGTTACCGGTAGCGTGTCGTTTCCGTGGCATCATTTTGACGGTACCGAAAAATCGTTTCCCATAAAAGTCACCGCACATGAGTTGACTGTACGCGATCGAATCTCTCCTGTGTGATCAACGCGATTTAACTGTGCCTGTATCTGTGTTTGTGGTGTGGTGTGTGAGCGTGAGTGTGTTTCTTCTAATTTACTTTTGTTTTGTTTTCAGTGTGTTTGTGTGTGTGTGGGGGGGGGGGGCAGATAACGTTATGTGTGCATGCGGGTTGCTATTTTAGTCCGCAAATTGAGGAATCACGCGGATGAAAGTTTGTGATGGCGGCGAAAAAAACCTCACAAAGGTCTACTAATTATGACATTTAAGAAATGGGACTGCCGTCTGCCGGTTTGATTTTTCGTATGAATCGTCCAAAGGGTGCATCACTAAACTCACCTATGATGTATGCACGCTCATGTCTGTGTAAAAGGATCCCCCAATCACTTAACTGGCTCGACCTTATGCGATTTAATTGAAAGACCAAGTCATGGTGCTGAAAATCACTACAAGGAAATCCATCCATCCATTTTCCGAACCGCTCCATCCTCACTAGGGTCGCGGGGGGTGCTGGACCAAGCCGTCTTCGGGCAGTAGTACACCCTGAATTGGTTGCCAGCCAATTGCAGGACACACAGAGACGGACAACCATCCACGCCCACACTCACACCTAGGGACAATTTAGAGTGTTCAATCAGCCTGCCATGCATGATTTTTGGAATGTGGGAGGAAACCGGAGCACCCGGAGAAAACCCACGCAGGCCCGGGGAGAACATGCAAACTCCTCATAGGGAGGCCGGAGCTGGAATTGAACCAGGTACCTCTGCACTGTGAAGCCGACGCGCTAACCACTGGACTACCGGGCCACCACTACCAGGAAATAAAAAAGGTAATCCCTGATGCTGTTGTGGCACACACCCCTAACTTGTGTGCCGGCATACCAATAGATCAGTTCCCACTCATTGACAGTGTGGATGTGTGTGTGAATGGTATTTTGTGTCTAAGTGTGCTCTGTGAATGACAAGTCACCAGTTCAGGGTGTAGTCCAGCTTTTGCCCGATATCATATGGGATAGATTCCAGCAACTCCCACAGCCCTATACAGGATAAGCGGTGTTCAAAATGGATGTATGAAAATAAAAAGGCCATTGTGGTCAAGGACATTAAGAATAAAAAAAGGACCTTCATTTTTCAGTTGATTTGATAAAATCTTGAATCTTGGTTATTTTTCACAAGTATTTTAAATATTGGTAAAATAATCAATATAAAATACAGTATTCAAATATAATAAAGTGGAGAAAATTCGATGTTAAAGAACATTAAGAATATATAACAACGAACGAGATTTGTCTCTTATTTATCATATAGTATTTTTTTTCAACATGATTTTATGATTAATTTTGACTCTGTTAGTCTGCCATAACATCCATCCATCCATATTTTCTTAGCCAGTGTTTGCTTTTTTCTGTCACGCTTGAGCCCCCACGAGTTGCTACACGCACCGCGACAGTAGGTGGCAGTATAGGCATTGGAAGTTGATTTACTTATTTACCAATGACGGAAGTAGTGTTTTGGCGAGTTCATGCCTGTCATGATTGTACTATTGGGAGGCGTTTTTGTTTTACTAGCATGCATGGTATTGATGATACGTTTATATATAGTTCTCCGGAATGGGAAACATTGTAAACCTGGTAACAAAGGCCGGATTACGCTCCTTGTCGTTGCAGGATCAGGTAAAAAGTGATACGTGACACTGTTCTTTTGAGGTTCGATGTCACCAGTCGCCTAGTGGTCTGTTTTATGCTTGAACATGTTCCACCTTATAATTGAGCAAGCTGTCGGTCTATTAACATTCGCCAAATTCGGGCTTGTTTTTCTTCAATTCATCATACAAGGATAAACACATATCGTGTATCTGTGTTTTGTCCCGACTCGTAGCACCGAGCAAATGTATACATCCTGCATGGATTTATACGTTTTCAACACCGTTTACCCCTGAATCTAGTTGCTGGAGTCTATCTCTGCTGACTTCAGGCAGAAGGCAGACGACACCTGGTCGCCAGTCACTTGCTGGGCACACATAGAGAAGAACAGCCATTCCCACCCACATCCGCACCGTCACTGAGTTGGAACCGATCCCACAAATGTATTAATGCAGTTTTCATATTTAAGAAACAATTTGACTCAATCAGAATTACACCTTTATGGGCCACTGTCTTGGAAGGAGGTTTATAAAAATATGTTGCTGTTGTTGTTGTTATTTGTTGTTTGTTACTCTATGTTATTGTAGCCCTGGTCAATATGTTTTCAGGTGGTCACACGACAGAAATCCTCCGATTGATGAAGAGCCTCTCCGGTGCTTACGCACCGCGATTCTATGTTATTGCGGATACAGACAGGATGAGTGAAGAGAGAATCCGTGCATTTGAAAAATCCAATCATCTTTTGGACTCTGATCCACAGGTTTGCAACCTATTTTGACCTGTCTTTTCGTTGTGGAACTAACCAAAAACATTGCAAAAGACAAGCTTTCAATCCAAATTTATTTGTAGAGCACATTGAAAAATAGGGTTGACCAAAGTTCTGTACGCTTCATTTAAAAAATGAGCTTTTCAGAAGATAAGTAACTAATGAATAAATAAAACACAAAGCTCACAACTCTTTATGAATGGTCAGGCCACGCCAAGGAGAAGAAGTGGGTTTTAAAACAGAATTTAAATGATGTCAACGTTGCTTATGTAGGGCTCTAGCTCTCAAATATTTTGGAATTCTGATTCGACAGAAAAGTCTGTCAATAAAAAACAATTTGGATAAAAGTAAATATTATTTTTGCCTGGTTAACGCTCAGTGATGAATACAGATAAAAAATAACAAATTTCACTTCATAAGGAGCCCCAAACTGTTTTTCACTCTATAACTTTAACTGTGTATAATTCATGGCTTCAATATTCAAAAACATGTACAATGGGTTCATTGATCACTCTAAATTGAGAGGTTGGATTTAGCCTCTGTTTTATTGATGTCACAAATAGATAAAAATAAGATTTTGAGACCACATGACCTTGAAAATTAAATAAATGGCCTGTTTTCTAGTTTACCATTCATCGGATCGCACGCAGCCGAGAGGTACATCAGTCATGGGCTTCTTCGGTTTTCAGCACACTCAATGCCCAGTTTTACTCGATACCCCTTATCTTCAGACTCAGACCAGATGTGGTGAGTAAAATCTATTTCTATCTATCTATCTATTTTTTTTGTTTCACTCACAGTCACACCTATAGATAATTTAGAGTTCCCAATATTATTACAGTCAAACCTCGGTTTTCGAACGTCTCGGTTCTCGACCAATTCAGTTTTCGAGCAAAAATTTCGAGTTTTTTATGCCTCGGATGACGAACAAATTTCGGTTCTCAAACAAACTGAGCGCACTTGAATGCACCATTTGACTTCCTTACACGAGGAAGTGACTCTTCCTCGTGTTGCTTTCCATTGTGAGCAGACGTGTTCAATAAACATTTTTATTTTTAAAAAGAGCGTGGTTTCGGTTTTCGAACGATTTCGGTTTTCAAACAGCCTTCTGGAACGGATTATTATTTATTTTGGGTTTGAATAAAATAAATTGGGTTTGAATAAATTCACTTTCTTGAGAGGTTGAGTAGTGTTTTGCTTGGACTTACGTGCTCATCACAGATTGAAACCACATTTATGTGTGTACTTGGCACCAGGACGCACTCGGCTGCAGTTCGCTGATAGACTTTGTGGTCATTTCATTGGATCTGCGGCTCCACGTTTTGGACAGCTCAGTGAAGAGAGGCGCAGAGCTATTAGCTGATCACCACCTGGTTATGTTTTGGCTTGATTTGACCAGACAGACATAACACATGTGTTTGCTGTGACCGTCCGACAAAATTCTTTGTCAGTTTCAAATCTCACCTTCGAGAGAGCTCCACCCACGTATCAGGGTAGGCGGGCCACATTAAGTCCATGTGGACCGTGTTCCGCAACTCCATTGCTGAAGAAGGTGAATTTTACTGGTGGCCTATTCGAGCCATTATTATTGATCTTCACATGGTCAAACACTGCAACCTGGTGGTGGTCGGTCCCTGGACAATGCCGTTTCAGTCTGTCTCGTCTAACCTCCCTCGGTCCCAACTCTCAACCAAACTATGTAACAACAGGAGAGAAGAGTCGAAGCCAATGCTAACCCTGAAGCTAAAGTTTTGTCACTTGAACGCCAGAAAAAGTGCTTCAGTGTCCAGTACGCTTCACAGAAGTGTGGCTAGAATCGCGTTCAAGCGGCAACCAAGCATAAACAGCAAATCAGCATTTCAATTAATGAGTGTCAAGAGAGAAAACTAATAGCAAGGTGAACAGTGATGCTGTAAGCGAACGCACACACCCAAAAACAAAAAATGAATCAGTTACATCAGCCTGGGAGAGGCGCTTACTGTAACAATGTCAAAAGTATTATTATTATTTAATTTGTTAAATATTTCCAATATCAGCTTTGTATTTGTGTTTGTTTGCTCTAGTTTGAACCCGACCCTGCATTTTGAGATACACACAAAGACAGAGCTCAAAATAACATTACCTTTTTGAAATTATCAAACAATTTTAAAAAGCTGGCCTACATGAAACTGCAAAATTGGAATGAAAAAAGCATAGAGAAGAATAAGTTGGATTCGAACGTCATGATAGAAACCGTTGTGTTGTACAATGATATTAATTTTAGGCGATATTGCTTAGCCTTCAGACTCAATTTGAAGGCAAAATATGAAAAACAATTTACATACAATCTAGCATTTATGTACAATGAACATACAAAATTGTGTAAAAAAATTGATTACAATACAGTATCAGACACATTCATCGATAGATAGACAAATAGATCAAAAGCAGTAGTTCGTGCTTAATTGAACCAAATTAAAAACTAGAAATAAGAACTGCCATCCTCATATTTGTACAAATTGTTATAGCCATGTATGTATTTTTTTGCACATTCCAGAAATGTACCAAAGTAACTGAGGAAAAAAAAGCAGTAAATTATTTTAAACTGTGAGTAAAAAAAAAATAATATATGCAAATATGCAAATCCATGGGTATTGGATCACAAGTATGCTGTGCTCCACTGTATTCATGCCTTGGCGCTGTACTGATGTTGTTTTGCTTTCCTTTTATATATTTTGTTATTTTAGGTGCTGTGTAACGGCCCAGGGACCTGTGTTCCACTCTGCGTAGCAGGACTCCTGCTTGGAATTCTGGGAATCAAAAAAGTCTTGATTGTTTTTATTGAGAGCATTTGTCGAGTGGAGTCACTGTCGCTCACAGGAAGAATCCTTTACCACTTTGCAGACTATTTTTTTGTGCAGTGGGTCAGTCTGAGGAACAACTATCCAAAGTCTATTTTCCTCGGCAGACTTGTGTAACCATTTGTTTTTGTAGCAGGAAAAGGGAATGTACAGAAAGTCAAATGTATTTGAATACATTTTTATTGACCTCTTGTATTTGATCATTTCATTGGACCGTAGCCTATTACATTTTATGAGAAAACTCAAGTGAAGGTCAATCCTTTCCAAGTGATTAGAAGTCGGTGGAGCACTGAAACATTCATTCATTTGCTAAGTATACAGCTTCAGCTGTTCCACAGACCCGGGATCCGTTTTACGCTTTGTAATAAGCTGGACATTTCCAATAGGAGACGGGTATGGACTTCAGGCAGGTCAGTCTCGAATCGGGAAGTTTTTTTATTTATTTATTTATTTTAAGCCGTTTTGGCATCCCCTACAGTAGATGGCGCCCTAGGAGACCACCTGGTTGAGTGGGTTTGACCCCCAGGCAGCATTGGAACTGTTATGTTATTGTAGACGTTGTATGTTGTCGGTTTTAAATTGTCATTTTCACCGCTTATTACATCCAACGGTGCGGTGTTTGTGTTACAAGGAAAATTTAGTACAATAATAGCACTTTACTTAAGGGGGGGGGATATTGTATCCCAATTTAGTTTGTTACTGGCATATAAGGACTATATGCGTTGAACTTTACGACAGCAGTTCGACATGCCGTAAAGCGCTGCTATCGGGTTACCATAGCAACCGACCTCAGCATGTGAAGAGAATGTGTCTTCGTTACTGTTATACTGGCCTGCACTGTTTACGAGCGACTAGTAAAGAACCTCTGTTAAGTACAACTCTCTGAGTGGACATTCCTCAATAACATTACATGGTGTCAGAAGTCGACGACGGACCTGGTGCTTCGGATAATGCCAAAGTTTAACCCCCCAGGAAGCTTTCCGTTCGACCGCCCGACGGAATGGGCTGATTGGAAGCAGCGGTTTCAGCGTTTTCGTGTGGCGACGAAATTGAACAATGAGGACGCCGAGGTGCAAGTAAGCTCTTTGATCTACGCTATGGGCGGAGGCGGAGGCGGAGAATAATTTCAAGGCATTCACTTTTGCGGATGAAACGGACAAGACGAAATTCGACGTCGTGTTAGGAAAACACGACGAATACTTCTACCCGAAGAGAAATGTTATCCACGAGCGAGCGTGTTTCCACCAGAGAGTACAGCGGCCCGGTGAGAAAGTCGAAATTTTATCCGAGCTTTATACGAACATTGTGACTTTGGGATACACAGAGAGGAGCACATCAGAGATTGCATAGTAGTGGGAATCATCGACAAAGAGATGTCTCGTAAACTGCAGCTTGAGTCGCAGCTCACACTAGCCCAAACCGTACAGGTCGTACGCCAGTCCGAGGAGGTGACAAGGCAAGTGCACGAGCAAGGGGAAGCGTGCGCAGCGGTGCAGGAGGTCTCACATCCAAAAACTGCACTCAGAGGGAAGCAGCAGTGGAAAAATAAAAAGCAAGTGAGTGGGGAGCACACTGAGCAAAAATGTGGAAGATGTGGAAAGATTAAGCACAGAGAGCAAAGTAAATGTCCAGCCATAAAGTCTACATGCAACAAGTGCAAAAAGTTGGGTCACTGGGAAAGAATGTGCCACAGTAAGTCCACCAAAGAAGTGACTGACGAGGAGACTGTTTCACAGACACCATATTTCCTTGGGGCTGTCACAGACACTACCAGAGAGTGATAAATGGATTGTAGAAATTGTCATCGGTACAAGACCAGTTAAATTAAAATTGATACTGGAGCAGATTTAAACATCATGGAGAAAGAGACATTCGACATGTTAGTCCCTGAAGAAAAACTTGTGCAGTCCAATACCCCCTCAATGACCTGGTGGTCAGCTAAACTGTGTTGGGAAATTCCAGGCAAATACAAAGTACAAAGGCAAGTACTATTCATTTCCAGTGTTTGTGATCCACAGCCAGACGTCTAATAACCTGCTAGGCAAAGAGACAGCATGCGCAATGGGACTAGTTAAACGCATTGAGGAAGTGCACAATGCATTCGGCGAGCATGGAACTCTTAATACAGAGCCAGTCAAAATAAAACTCAAAGATAACGCAGAACCGTATGCAGTTCACACAGCTCGTCGAGTCCCTCTGCCGCTTTTGGGGAAAGTAAAAGAGGAATTGCAGCGCATGGAGAAAAACAAGATCATTGAAAAGGTGACTGAACCAACAGACTGGTGCGCACCAATGGTGCCTGTCCCAAGAAAAAATGGCCATGTGCGCATCTGTGTGGATTTGAAAAAGCTAAATGAGGCTGTAAAGAGAGAAAGATTTGTCTTCCCAACTGCCGAGGAAATCACTGCAAAACTGTGCGGCGCAACCATGTTTACGTCACTTGACGCGGTTCATCAGGATGCTTGGGGAACGCCGGCTGTCGTTACTGGTGACGGCGCAACTCCGAGATCCTATGTCATCGAGACACACAAGGGGGCGACTCTGAGACGCAACCGCCGCCACCTGCTGTGTGTGCCAGCTTCTTCTGGAGATACTCCACCCCCATATCTTCAACCAGTTCGACATGCCGTAAAGAGCTGCTATCGGGTTACCGTAGCAACCGACCTCAGCATGTGAAGAGAACGTGTCTTCGTAACTGTTATACTGGCCTGCACTGTTTACGAGCGACTAGTAAAGAACCTCTGTTAAGCACAACTCTCTGAGTGGACATTCTTCAATAACATTAGTTACCATGTCAAAAGATATGAAATGTTTACACACAGAGGATATATTGTATTAGGCCTGTACACTTTATGTTGAAGAATTATTTTGTCATATGCTTTTTTGTCATTCCCAGTCAGGGCTGCCCAACCAGTCGACCGCGTCTGTCTGTGTACGTGTTATTAATACTGTATTCAATATTTATGTGTTAGTGCACACTGCACCCTAAGCATCCTCTCAGTTTCCCTTTCACAAAAAAGTTTTTAAAAAATAAAATGATATAACAAAGCAGGTGACCTTTAACCTACTGCTGCACGTGACCTGCATCACTGGAAGTTGATAGCGGTCAGCAGTTTGCAATTGCAGTTTGTGATCACAGCTGTTGCCTTATGTCTTTTTTAAAATTTTTATTAATTCTCATTCAAAGTTTGTTTCATCTGCAATTAATCAATGGCACTGGCACAGAATGGGAATCTGAAGTGCCAGGAAAAAAATAAATAAAACTATCACGCCCGGTAGTCCAGTGGTTAGCACGTCGGCTTCACAGTGCTGAGGTACCGGGTTCGAATCCAGCTCCGGCCTCCCTGTGTGGAGTTTGCATGTTCTCCCCGGGCCTGCGTGGGTTTTCTCCGGGTGCTCGGTTTCCTCCACATTCCAAAACAGCTGATTGTGCACTCTAAAGTCCCTAGGTATGATTGTGAGCGTGGATGGTTGTTCGTCTCTGAGTGCCCTGCGATTGGCTGGCAACCAATTCAGGGTGTCGTGAAGACGGCTCTCCGGCACCCCCCGCGACCCTAGTGAGGATAAAGCGGTTCGGAGCGTGAGCCACAATAGTGACATTGTTGCACTTAAGACGCTGCCAAAGTGCGTCCCATGCCACCGCGTCAGGTCTCGACTATGCTTAGTTTTTACAAACTCACAAGCTCTTGTATCGACTTTTATTTTTCTGTTTCGTTCTTGTTCATGTTCCTCATGGCTGTTGCTCTTCATGGCATGCAAGTGTGTATGTGTGCACGTGTGGTAATGGGTTGATCGCGGGAGGTCGGTTGCTTTAAAAGTCATTCTTCGGTCAAAAAAAGGTTGGGCACCCCTAGTCATTTTCAAGAGTCAAAACAGACGCCAAAATCAGTGATGCTCAGTGCATCACACACTGTGGAGTGAAGATGCAGCTGTCGATGTCCTGCAGGTGGCTTCATCTGAACATCGAACTTCCTGAAATGAAATGAGATGAAAATCATTGCATTTCATCTCCTTCATTTTTAACATTGGATTCTCAGGCCCTATCTTGATTTGAACTCAAACAGAACAATAAATACTGCCTTGAAAATAAACAATATAAATTGAAAAGTTTGAAATCAAAATAAATAAACATGCCTTTGTTACATGTAACTAATAACATTAACAAAAACAGCAACAACAAAAAAATGGAGCTCATGTGAATCAGTCCCCTCGAAGCAGACATTTAAACTTAGGGATAAAACACTCTCCCTAGGGAAACAAATAGCAGCATACACATACCATTTTTGTGTGGGCTTATAACATGACAAAATAACATTAGAAATATGTGTTTATTGCTTGAAGGGATTTCCCCTTGAGATGCCTCTAATCACTCACACTTTCTTTTGTAGCTCCATGTTTATTTCAACCTTTGCCTGTTTCGATTGCATGTTTCCAGTCATTCAATCCCCTCATGGAAAATCATGTCCGATGATGTTGATTTAAATTTCCTGCAGGACTAACAAAACGCTGCATCCTTTTACACCAAGTACTCCAACCAGTGCCTGTTACAATATCAGCTGCAAGAATGTTTGATTGCTTTTTTTGAGCCCAAAAAAAATTGACAGGGAACTTTGTTAACCCAACCTGTTTGGGTTTGTCCATTCTGAGGTCACTCAGACCCCCGGATTCAACATGCAGTTGCTGCCCAAATCCCGCGCCGGTAGAGGTTGAAAATGACCTGCTGCATGATGCTTCTGCTCCGTGTTTACTGCAGGACTTGCCAGGATCAGGCTCTGTGGGGCTATTAGCGAAGGCCTCCAAACGACAGCACGGCATGGCATTGGTTTCGTGTCCCCTTTAAATCAGTGCACTGTTTTTTAGGAGGTTTTTAACCACTTACGTACATTCACAGCAACCACTTATTATCGCAACCACATATTCAACAATATTCTGCGGGATTGTTGCGCATCAACATTGAAGAAAGTAAAGTACGTCCAGCCTGCGCAATAGCAGCTGACTTTTCTTTTTCTGTGTTAGGCTCTTGCAGATTCTATTCCTATCATCTATCCATCCATACATCCATCTTCGAATTCCCGTATCCTCACAAGGGTCGCGGGCATACTGCAGCCTATCCTAGCTGTCTTCGGGCAGTAGGTGGGGGTGGGTGCGCCGTAGCAACCTGGGAGCAGGATAATACGCCGGTTTACTCATTTGTCGCAGAGGATCAAGAATATATGCCGGGAGCATTATTATATTCTCATCTTTTTTAGTTCAAATATCCATTGCTCTAAGGCAGTGGTTCTTAACGTTTTTAGAGGTACCGAACCCAACCATTTCATATGCACGTTGACCGCACCCTTTATTCGTGAAAAATACAAATCGGATTTTCTACAAATGCACGACATTAAAAACACATTTATTAATAACAGATAACAAAACATAAAATGACATGGTTTCGTTTTTTAAAAAATTGTATGACGTACTATCACGACAGTCAGACGTTAGACTACTGAGTGAACTAAAAAATTATAAATAATAAAAGGAGAAATTAATTTAAACTGAATATGCGATTTTAAATAGTTGAGGCCGGCAACATCGCCGTCGCGAGGAGCACCAGCCGACCCAGCCAGGCCGGCCAACACGCCGTGGTCCGCGGATCGGCAGCCGTTTCTGCCGTTGTCTCTGCGTGGCCGGCGGGAGGACGACCAAAAGGAGGTGATTCCCCTGGAGCCATCGAGGTGGAAGCCCCGACGAGATCCGTGGCGGATGCACCTCCGGGAAGGACGAGGAGCGACGCTCGGGAAGCGGTGCAGCGCAGGCGGGGAGCCCGGCCACCGGAAGCGGAGCGCAAGAAGCCCCGCCACCGTAGCAGTCCTCCCATGGGCAGACGGCGGAGCGACAAGACGGTCCACAGCAGAGGGGTGGAGAAGGCACGGAGCCTCGTCCGACAGCCGAACAGGCAGGACGCCGCGATAGCGCGACCGAAGCCAACCGTGCGACGACTGACAGTCCAAAACGACAACGAAGGAGTGTAGGGGTTCTCCCATGACGAGAGTAAACCGTTAAAAAAAGAAAAAAACGCGAAAAAAGTACCGGTAATTGCGGGTGAGCAGCGGCAGCCGGACGCGCCAGCGTTCACTCAACCCCAATGTGATCATCTGCAGCCAGCGATTGCAAAGCCATAACTAACTGACATGTTGAGTCGACTGTGTCTTAACCTCCATGGCAGAGGCTCCGTCGAAGAGAGACCGATTCACCGAACCCCTGGGATTCGCTACAACAACAATGCTATTTGTTATCCCATCTATCGTGTTTTGGATTGCTTGCTCGCATGATTCATCCATCCATTTTCTCGTCCGCTTATCCTCACAAGGGTCGCAGGTGTGCTGGAGCCTATCCTAGGTGTCTGTGGGCACTAGGCGGGTTACACCCTGAACTGGTTTCCAGCCAATCGCACGGCACACATAGACATACAACTGATAATTACAACTAGGGACAATTTAGAGTGTTCCATTAGCCTGCCACGCATTTTTTTTGGAATGCGGGAGGACACCGGAGTACCCGGAGAAAACCCACGCAGGCACGGGGAGAACATGCAAACGGCACACAGGAGGGCCGCAGCGGGAATCGAACCCTGAACCTTGGGGCGGACGTGCTAACCAGTCGTTCACCGTGCTGCCTATATTTTGTTTAAAAATATACACAAACATTTTCTCTACATGTTGAATGTCTTCGTGATAATCAATATTGATATTTGTCAACACAAAAATACCAATGAAATACAAAATAAATGTCTGTTTTTACAGACGCCGTGCCTCAAGGGCGGGACACAATGGGCATGGCCTATATGGCCCGCCCTTGGTAACGGTATGGAGAGGAGAATGCGAGCGAACCTGTGGTTGAGAAACACTGTTGTTGAGCGATCGTTAGCTGCAATAACAGCTGCAAGTGGTTTGAAGAATGTCTCTCAAGTTAGCAGAGATGGGCATTCCATCAGTACTGACGGAACATCCGTCAGTCCACCACTGATGCGATTTATTGTCCGGAAAATACGGTAATTATGGTGACAATGGATTGGTTGCAGTGGTTAACTATTTATTGTGCGAGCATCATGCGCATTCGATTTCCAACGAGATCAGCAAGATGCTCAGCACCAACTAGGAAATGACGGCAAAGGAATGACCAGGACCCCCAGCACAAGAGCCTCAGACCCCATAATTTGAATCTTGAATTGCCATAAATGGCAAACTCAATGTGAAACATAGCAACATTAAACCGATGACTGCATTTTCCACTCTCAGAAACTTGGTTGCTGCAAAGTGTTTCAACTTGCCCAAGAATGTGGACAGGTATTTTTTTGGATGCTTGTAGGTGAGTTACTGGGAAATGGGTGCATTATCTGTCTTCACATCTGAACATTATCTGTGACTTTCATGAGTCATTTGGGAAACGCACCAATCTAAAACGCCTCACCAGCATCTCTACTGTCTCGGAAAATAAACAGCTCAAGGGCCTCCTTCGTTTCCTCAGATGCCATGAAGAAATCTAACGAAACATGCATGAACATGCATTGCAAAAACAATGTTCTTGGCCCCAAGGAGAAAAAAAAATCTGATAAAATCTGACAGCACCAGTGCAAGTAAAATGTTACTAGAACAAATTACTCAAAAGGACCACTTTTCTGGTAACAAGTAACATTTTGCTGTTTCCAGACCAGGAATCAGATTAAAGTTACTTATCAAAGTCACTACATGTCATTTCCTTTGTAAGAAGTAAGCCCTTAAAAAGTGGGAGAGACAGTCACACACGTATGTGTGTGTGTGTATGTATATATATACAGTATATATATCCATCCATCCATTTTCCGAACCGCTTCATCCTCACTAGGGTCGCGGGGGGTGCTGGATATCCCAGCTGTCTTCGGGCAGTAGGCGGGGGACACCCTATTGGTTGCCAGCCAATCGCAGGGCACACAGAGACGAACAACCATCCATCACACTCACACTATAGGGACAATTTAGAGTGCCCAACGAGCCTGCCATATGTTTTTGGAATGTGGGAGGAAACCGATGCAAACTCCACACAGGGAGGCCGGAGCTGGGATCGAACCCGGTACCTCTGCACTGTGAAGCCGACGTGCTAACCACTGGACTACCGGGCCGCCCCAGTATATATATATATATATATATATATATATATACAATTATATAATTATATTTAAATATATCGCATTTTCAGTTTAAATTAATTTCTACTTTTATTATTTATAATTTTATCTGTGGTTTTATTGTTCTTGTTTTGATTGTAAAGTGTGCTTGAGTGTTTTGAAAGGCGCTTATAAATGAAATGTATTATTATTATTATTATTATATAATTATATATATATACATATATAAATATTTAAAAAAAATATATAATTCTAATTCTAATAATACTTGAGGAACTCCGGGCGTATCTCATCCACCCCTGAGGCCTTGCCACCGAGGAGCTTTTTAACCACATCGGTGACTTCGACCACAGAGATTGGAGAGCCCACCTCAGAGTTCCCAGACTCTGCTTCCTCCAAGGAAGGCGTGCTGGTGGAGTTGAGGAGGTCTTCGAAGTATTCCGCCCACCGGCTCACAACGTCCCAAGTCGAGGTCAACAGCGCCCCATCCCCACTGTACACAGTGTTAGTGGTGCACTGTTTCACCCTCCTGAGACGTCGGATGGTGGACCAGAATTTCCTCGAAGCCGTCCGGAAGTCGGCTTCCATGGCCTCACCGAACTCTTCCCATGCCCGAGTTTTTGCCTCGGTGACCACCAAAGCTGCATTCCGCTTGGCCAGTCGATACCTGTCAGCTGCCTCTGGTGTCCCACAGGCCATGAAGGCCCGATAGGACTCCTTCTTCAGCTTGACGGCATCCCTTACTGCTGGTGTCCACCAGCGAGTACGGGGGTTGCCGCCACGACAGGCACCAACCACCTTACGGCCACAACTCAGATTGGCCGCCTCAACAATAGAGGCACGGAACATGGTCCACTCTGACTCAATGTCCCCCACCTCACCCGGAACATGGGAAAAGCTCTGTCGGAGATGGGAGTTAAAGCTCCTTCTGACAGGGGATTCCGCAAGATGCTCCCAACAAACGCTCACAATACGTTTGGGTCTGCCAGGACGGACCGGCATCTTCCCCCACCATCGGAGCCCACTCACCACCAGGTGGTGATCAGTTGACAGCTCCGCCCCTCTCTTCACCCGAGTGTCCAAAACATGCGGCCGCAAATCCGATGATACAACCACAAAGTCAATCATCGAACTGCGGCCAAGGGTGTCCTGGTGCCAAGTGCACATATGGACACCCTTATGTTTGAACAAGGTGTTTGTTATGGACAATCCGTGACGAGCACAGAAGTCCAATAACAAAACACCACTCGAGTTCTGATCGGGGGGACCGTTCTTCCCAATCACGCCTGTCATTGCCCACGTGAGCATTGAAGTCCCCCAGCAGAACAAGGGAGTCCCCAGCAGGAGTACTCTCCAGCACACCCTCCAAGGACTCCAAAAAGGGTGGGTATGCTGAACTGCTGTTGGGTGCGTACGCACAAACAACAGTCAGGACCCGTCCCCCCACTTGAAGGCGGAGGGAGGCAACCCTCTCGTCTACCGGTGTGAACCCCAATGTACAGGCACTGAGCCGGGGGGCAATGAGTATGCCCACACCTGCTCTGCGCCTCTCACCGTGGGCAACTCCAGAGTGGAAGAGAGTCCAACCCCTCTCGAGAGAACTCGTACCAGAACCCAGGCTGTGTGTGGAGGTAAGTCCGACTATATCCAGTCGGAACTTCTCCACCTCGCACACCAGCTCGGGCTCCTTCCCTGCAAGAGAGGTGACATTCCATGTCCCTAGAGCTAGCTTCTGTAGCCGAGGATCGGACCGCCAGGGTCCCCTCCTTTGGCTGCTGCCCAGCTCGCACTGCACCCGACCCCTTTGGCCCCTCCCATGGGTGGTGAGCCCATGAGAATGGGGACCCACGTTATCTCTTCGGGCTGAGCCCGGCCGGGCCCCATGGGTATAGGCCCGGCCACCAGGCGCTCGCCAACGGGCCCCGCCTCCAGGCCTGGCTCCAGAGGGAGGCCCCGGTGACCCGCGTCCGGGCAAGGGAAACTTGGCTCCATTTATGTGACTCGTCATAAGGGATCTTTTGAGCCATGCTTTGTCTGGTCCCTCACCTAGGACCTGTTTGCCATGGGTGACCCTGCCAGGGGCATAAAGCCCCGGACAACTTAGCTCCTAGGATCATTGGGGCACGCAAACCCCTCCACCACGGTAAGGTGACGGCTCACGGAGGGGCCTTTATGCACAAACATAAAGGAGGCAATTTACAAATGCTTCTGTTCTAATGAATAAGTCACATTACATCGGCATCCTCAATTGCCCGTAAGCCTTTTTGTATTGTCACAACCAATATTAGTTTCAATATTTTTATCAATCTAGGCACCTCTTCTTTTTTCTGAATTGTAAACTGTAGGTCCGAAAGTTGTGCACGCAAAAGTGTGTAAGCAGAGTAACATCTGCAAAGACAAATAACAAAGGAGACATGCGCTCAATAAAAAAAACTGGTTTTTTTTGTGTCATGAGAGGTGTTGTCCAAATTCATGGATGGGTTTTTTTTTCCATTTATGTGAAAAAATGCAGGATGTTATAAAAGCTTCACAAACTTTCAATCTGTGTACTAAGAAAAAAAAAATCCTGCTTAAGTAAGGACTTAGTCCTGGTTATCATCGTAAGTCTGTGTTTGTGTGTGTGTGTGTGTAAACTGAAGCATTTGTTTTCTAACCATCTTGCATCACAGGAATGTAATTCTTATCAGTCATCAGTCTGATGAACTTCCTGGCTGTATTCACTCTGAGGATACTCTTTGACCCAAGCGAAACTTGGCCCAGGCTGTGTTTTCTCACACTGATCGAGTGTTACAACTCTTCAGTGTGACAAGATAGTGCTTTAAAATCAAATTTCCTATTATTTGAAGGGGGGGGGGGGGGTTAAGGTTTGAAACTCACTACTCACACCCGTACAGACATGACTTACTTTGCTCCATTTTTTTTTAATGCTACTGGATTGTATTTGCACAGCACTGCCGCTCCCAGTGAATAGTCTGGAAAGGTTCCTTTGTGACAACCGCTGGCAAGTATTACCATTGGCATTTACATCGCAGGTACCAAGTGCAAGGACCCGGCCCAAGGCCACGTTTTTATTATTTATTTTATTTTATTTTTTGGGTGGGCTGTGAAGGCAAATCACATGCGTCGACTGCCTTTTTCTTGCTTAAAACTCATTCAATCCCAAAGACATTTTTATATTTATTGTCGGAGTCCAGACATCCAATCCTATTTTGTATTATTTAGGTACTTATTTAGTTTTTTCGTCCGTCCATCCATCCATTTTCTAACGCTTAGGTCGCGGGGCCAACAGCTTTAGCAGGGAAGCCCAGACGTTCCTCTCCCCAGCCACTTGTTCCATCTCTTCCCGGCGGATCCCGAGGCGTTCACATGCCAGCTGGGAGACACAGTCTCTCCAGCATGTCCTGGGTCGTCCCCGGGGTCTCCTGCCGGTGGGACATGACCGGAACACCTCACCAGGGAGGTCTCCAGGTGAGATCGTAATCAGATGCCCGAGCCACCTCATCTGTCTCCTCTCGACGTGGAGGAGAAGCGGAAAGATTCTGAGCCCCTCCCGGATGACCGAACTTCTCACCTTATCTCCAAGGGAGAGCCCAGACACCCCGCGGACAAAACTCATTTCAGACGCTTGTATCCAGGATCTCGTTCTTTCTGTCACGAACGCAGATCATCCGGTAAATTGAGAGCTTCACCTTTTGGCTCAGTTCCTTTTTCACCACGACAGATCAATACAAAGTCCGCATCACAGCCGACGCTGCACCGATCCGCCTGTCTCGCTCCCTATGTTTTTTATTTATGTATTTATTTTTAAATGTTGGTTTAAAGGAGGTTCTGAAAATGGCTGCTTCTAAAAATACCATTTACAAATCCATCCATTTTCTAATCTGCCTATCCAGCACTCCACCCAACAATGTCGCGGGGAGTGCTGGAGCCTATCCCAGCTGTTTTCGGGCAGTAGGTGGGGGACACCCTGAACTGCTTGTCAGCCAATCGCAGGGCACACAGAGACGAACAACCATCCGCGCTCACACTCACACCTCGGGACATTTTAAAGTGTTCCATTAACCCACCACCCATGTTTTTGTAATGCGGGAGGAAACTGGGGTACCCAGAGAAAACCCACGCAGGCACAAGAACATGCAAACTCCGGAGCCAGAATCGAACCCTGCACCTCTGCAAATGGGGCAGACGTGCCAACCAGTTTCAAAAAGTTGAAGAATTTTAAGGTGGCCCTTTTAACTCTACATTTTCTCGTAAGGCGGCCCGCAAAACTTTGCAGACCCCTGCTTTATGCTAATGTTTAAGCGTCGTAGTACACTGTCCTGTGTGCATGTCTACTGTGGTGTCTTTGGCTCTCGTTATTTACAAGTACATACCTGTTTTAAAGACATGTCATGCCACGTTACGCAATGCCACACAAAGAACTCGCAGATTCACTTCAGTCTTGCATCCCAACATGACGTATTTGTCCAAGGTCCGCACACCAAACATTATTTTCGGTAAGACCGTGATCGGCGCTTGTTGCTGACCAGACTGGCCATCAATCGAAGAAAAACATAAACATTGTTTCTTTGGATTTTTAATGACTTGGTGATAAACTACTTAAATTTCGGACTTCACAATGTAAAAATAAGTGTGTGTTGCTTTGTTTCGGAATCTGTCTAATTCCTTTCTTTGCTGCTTTGTCACTCTGCTTCTTTGGGCATTTTTTTTTGTTTGTTTCCTACCACAATTCCAACAAAGGGTCTGATGCCCTTGGTCCGCACGAGGTAGCGGGTCTGCTATGAATGTGACCACAAATGACTGTGGCCGACTTTGTGAGTCATTTCTGATTGGTTGTTTTTCTCCGGCCATGTGGTTATAAATAAAATTAGAGCTCTACAAGGTGAGGCCAAAGACAGCTGATGTTTTTCACAGGTAATTTTCCTCGTGTGCAACTGTCATAATTTTATTTTTTTTAAGTATATATTTTTTTAGCATAAAAATTAAAAACTACCCTGTTTTCTGCACTACAAAGCACACCTTTCAATTTTCCCCAAAGCCGACAGTGCGCCATACATTCCAACGTGCCTTATTCTGTATATGGATCAATATTCAGATTTCTTGGACGTAGTATTTTAAGTGTTCTCTAAAGCGCTTTGTTACAGCTGCAGGAATTGTGAAAGCTCTATTTCAATACAGCTGTATTGTATTGATTATTATTATTATTATTATTATTGTATTCCCTTTAGCGTAGCTCCATCTAGTGGATGCATAATGCAGATGCTATGCACCTTCGAATGCAGCGCGCCCTATATATGAAAACAGTTTTAAAATAGGTAATTCATGGGAGGTGTGCCATATAATCCGAGGCACCTTATAGTGCAAAAAATATGGTGTCCAGCAACAGTGAAGTAAAAACAATTACATCAATAATAAATGAACATGTGGACCCAGGTTAGCATGTCACTCTCACAGCATGAAGGTTGATTTGATTCCGGGCCCCGGAATTTCTGTGTGGAGTTTGCATGTTTTTCCCGTGTCTGTGTGGGTTTTCTTCGGGTACTACAGTTTCCTCCCATATTTCCCCAAAAATCATGGGTTAATTCAAAATTTTCCTTAGGTGTAATTCTGAGTTTGAACAGCTGTTCGTCTTTGCAACTGGCTGGCAAGCAGTCAGGGTGTACGCCGCCTACTTCACAAAGTCAGCTTGGATAGTCAGCACACCCGCGACCTTTGTGAAGAGAAATTGATTTTGTAAAGTTGTGAGCAATGCAGAAGGTTCTCAGTTCCCCTATCAAGTATTAAAAATATCTGACAAACAAGTGATCTGACAAAAGTAACATGACAAGCAAGAAAAGACATCAGCACAGGTGTCAAAGTCAAGACCCGGGGACAGATCCAGCCCACCACATCATTTTATGTGGCCCGCAAAAGCAAAACACATGTCAACTTCCATGATCCTTGCTAAGGTCTGTACTGAAATGTCAAATTGGGATTGTGTCATAAATAATGTTGAAATGTTGCAATCATTTTGCTACCCTGTTGACACTCACTTGACCAATAATCGTACAAACAACAAACACATTTTTAAGAGCGTCACAAGGAAGCAGTGACAGGTTCGATGAAGGCTGAAGTGACAGCCGAAACTGTCAGCTAGTTAATAGTTTTTCTCTTCACCAAACGAGACGAATGTCTTGGGAAAAAAAAGACACTTTAAACCCAATTTAACAAACAGATAGTTGACATGAGTGATTACAAAACTAGTAATCCATCAATTTGATGTGTACAAGTAATAATACAATGAGGTGATTACGTAAACATTTATTCGTAACGGCCCTTCGAGGGAAGATGCAACTCCAAAGTTTGACACTCCTGTAGAGGAATATTTGCAGGCTATCTTTTACTGTTCTATACAAGGATCAAGTACATTGTTTCTCATGATTGCTCCAATAAGATTCAGCGGTAAAGCTGTCATTCAGTTTCAAGTCATTACAGTGAAACTCCTCTACAACGAAATCGTGTTTGCAGCAAGAATTTTTTCACAACAGGGGGTTTTTCACTGTAGCAAATTTGATCTCTGGATTTAAACACACACAAACACACACATTAATGCATGAAGATTTTTTTCACACTAGGGCAGGGGTGGGCAATCCCACTCCTGGAGGGCCGCTGTCCTGCATGTTTTCCAAGTCTCCCTGTTGCAACACACCTGATTCCAATGAACAGGTTCAATATCAGGCCTCGTCAGAGTTTACTGATAATCTGATCATTCAAATCAGGTGTGTAGCAACAGGGAGACTTGGAAAACATGCAGGACAGCGGCCCTCCTTGACTGGGATTGCCCACCCCTGCACTAGGGGGTATTTTCACCCATGTAGGTTTCGTTGTAGAGGAGTTTCACTGTAAAATATCCTGCAAGATATCCTGCAAGGTGCATGTTTGTTCTGGAATGCTGAAAACTTTGCTAGCTTTCTGTGCTATGTAACGCCCATGGTCAATATTTCTATCCGAAATGTCCACAGCAGCTTTTGTCCTTGAAGTAGAATCAGGCTGAACATTAACCAGGCAAAGACATACAAAGAAGCTTGGTAAGTCTCAAGTTTCTTAAGCAAGCCTGTCTGGATTTTCTTGACACAATGGCTATTTTTATGATATGCAGTGTATATTAATGATCTGATAAGCAACAAAGGAGGAGGTCATCGAGGGAGTCATGGGGGTGTACTTGTTTGAAGGCATTTGCACTTGCAGTGATATACTCCAACCTGCACATTCCGATGTGAGAGGCTTCATTCTTTTATATCCACAGTAAGTTTCATTTTGGGGCCTACCTATTGTTTGATCACACATTGGTGTGAATCGGCATGAATGGAATTTCACAACACAATGCCACATTGGATTCACAGAAAGGAATGAGTAATGCACGCGCCCGAGAAGCTGCCGCGTTACTATTCGTATTCAACTTTATGTAGAATTACCGTACTTCACTAGTGTGTCAGAAAAGTTGTTTTCCTTCTTGGCGACTCAGAATTTTTTTCGATATGCTGTATTTCTCTTCCTTATATTTCCACGTGGGTTTTCTCCGGGTACTCCGGTTTTCTCCCACATTCCTAAAACATGCGTGGCAGTTTAATAGAACATTCTAAATTGTCCCGAGGCGTAAGTGTGAGCGTGTCTCTGTGTGCCCTGCAATTGGCTGGCGACCAGTTGAGGGTGTCCCCCGCCCTCTGCCCAGAGACAGCTGAGATAGGCTCCAGCATGCCCCGTAACCCTTGCGAGAATGAAGCGGATCAGAAAAAAAGAAATTAAAAAACCACAGGGTGCAGGCAAAATGTCAGCGGGAGTATGCTTTAAGAGTTTGATAAAATTTGCAGCCCCTTTCCTCACTGTTCTCACCGGCGGCTCCTGATGAATGAATGTGGCGATATTAAAATATACACAGTTGTGTTCGGACACAGCCAGGTCAACAACAGAAGGCACACCAATGGACAGGCCCTAAGGTCCAGGGTGTGTTGTTCAGTTGTGTGCTGACTCTGAGACCTTTTACAAGGCAAAGAATATATCAATTCGTTACTCATTGTCGCGAAAATCCAAAGTCACAAATGCAAATTGCAGCAACCAAAAAAACAAACTTTCAACACTTTTATAATAATACTCTATCATCCACAAAAATGATCAGTAGCTCACTGAACAAAAAGTCCACAAAGTATTACCCCCAAAAAATTTTTTTAAATCACAATTTGCACTAAGAAGAAACTGCGCCTACAAACCTAATAAGACTTTTAATACACTTTCATTACGACCAACGTGCTGCACGGAATCACTTGTGGATTGGTCAACTTATGCCAATAATGTCAAGTGAGTGACAGGCAAATGAACAAATTGGGGTTTCTGATCAACCCTTGATAATTGAAGGCACCTGGGTTCCAACCCAGGTAAGCCTTTGGTCTACAGCAGAGATGGGCCCTTTACCCTATTTTGTCAGTCCGTCCTCCCTCCCCGGCCTTGTCACTGGCAATTACAGTAATACCCTACAGAAAGCACTTACTTTGCTCCATATATTCGAGTACCACTGCTGATCCCATCTTGAATGGCACATTTTGCCAAAGCTGCAAATCACCATAGACAAGATTTACCAAAGATATCATAGCCAGCTTTCTTAACCGGCTGGATTGATCTTTATTGAAATGGGTGTCCGTAGGTACTTAATGTCCTCTGACTGTACACTTAGGGAGTGTTGCTATAAAAATATTGTTGAGGCAAGGAGTTCTGTAATGGCAACAAAGTGAGTCGTCAAGTCAAGATATTGTCAAATATGCAAATATGTGGAACATACAGCACAGATGAAATTACTTTCCTCTCTCAGCCACAGCGCAAACGTGGTTGAGAGCTAGTGTTGTGCTGTTAATAGTCTGTTAAGAAAATAAAGTGTTTGGCTACACTCTGGCCTTGTTATTTTGGCTCCTGACACCACATACATAACCCGGTTAGGGACGATTAAAGGAACGGACAAAAACTGTTCCATCTTTACTTAGTCTGTCCTTTTCAAAAAACTTTTCGTCCCCATCCTCCGTCCCCAAAATGGGCATCCCAGGGACCGAATTCCCATCTCCGGTCTACAGGTAGACATGACAAGCAAGGTATTGTATGCAATTTTTTATCGTATTTTCTTATTCCGCGAATGGTTGCATTAGTGTGTACTGCTAGTAATTTAGCTAACACTTTTATTGTAAATATTAAACTAAAGTATACTGTATATTATCGGTATGTGACAACTGACTTGTTTCTGCTATTGTTTGTGAGGACATTTGCATGTGAACGCGTCGTCTATTTTGGAATGGAATTGGAATACAACTTTATTGTCAAATGTGCTGTACGTATGTGTAACATACAGCACAGATGAAATTTCTTCCCCCTCAACATAAAACAAGAGGAGCCGCTGCGGGTGTCCGCGCCGCCATCAAAAGAAAAGTTGACCAAAAAAATGACAAAATAATACAAGACAACACATTAGACACAGACAATCGTGCAATCTTAACCACTTTCCTGCATACATTCCTGTTGTCTGAAGCATATTTTGCATTCCTCTCAGATAAAAAATATATGGTTTATCCAAAAAAAATTTTTCCACATTTATTTTTAGATATAATGTACAGAGAAATCTCTTCTGTCGCCTCATTTTCGATTTTTATCGCAACTTTGACCACCCAAAAAGTTTCTAGTTGATAATTACCTGGAATATTTATATCAACCTATCCTGGCTAATTTTGAGGATTTTAGGGGGCATGCACACAAAGTTACATTGAATATATACGTTGCCAAAATTTGTGTCGCCTAATGGGGTGAGAAGCAGGAGAGCTGTTCACCGGGATAAACTAGCCGTCCATTGACAGCGATGGTGTGGGCATCTACGGTAGCCAACCATACTTCAGGCAGATGGGGTCACATTTCTTATCTCGACACAAAACGCATTTTTGCTCTTACTTTTTTTTCAAACAGCCGCATTCATACATTCGGTCAAAGAAATCTCCATTGCAACAATAGAAACATGTTAGACATTTTGCCCACATTTTGAAACCTTTAGAACAGGGGTGTCAAACTCATTTTTGTCGCAGGCCACATTATAGTTACGGTTTCCCTTGGAGGGCCGTTATGACTGTGAATTTTGTGAAACCATATCAATGTTTAACCACCCCCACATTTTACAAACACAGCGAACAACAAATAGATGGGTAACCAGTTTTGACGACATCAAGAATAATGTATTGTTCAAACATTGTAATTATTACAATGTATATGACAATTTGAAATTTTGATTCAGACTTCAGCAAGCATCCATCCATCCATCCATTTTCCGAACCGCTTCATCCTCACTAGGGTCGCGGGGGGTGCTGGAGCCTATCCCAGCAGTCTTCGGGCAGTAGGCGGGGGACACCCTGAATTGGTTGCCAGCCAATCGCAGGGCACACAGAGACGAACAACCATCCACGCTCACACTCATACCTAGGGACAATTTAGAGTGCCCAACGAGCCTGCCATGCATGTTTTTGGAATGTGGGAGGAAACCGGAGCACCCGGAGAAAACCCACGCAAGCCCGGGGAGAACATGCAAACTCCACACAGGGAGGCCGGAGCTGGGATCGAACCCGGTACCTCTGCACTGTGAAGCCGACGTGCTAACCACTGGACTACCGGGCCGCCTCAGCAAGCATCATGGAAGTTAAAGATAAAATGATGTGGCGGGCCAGATCTAGCCCCCAGGCCTTGACTTTGACACCAGTGCTTTAGAATGTCCTAACTTCATTAATTCATAGTGTAAGTTAAGAGGTTCATTGTTTTTAGTGGATAGCTCTACTTTACGAATGACAAAAGGACAGATTAAATCCTTTAATGCGGTTTATTAAAAGGGAAAAAGAAGACGTCTGCACCGCAACACTTTCGAGAACACAACTCTCGTAACTAAAATCACTTCCTGCTTCTCTTACTTTAACAGCCAATCAGAACCTATCAACATAAAAACATGTCTAAGCAATAATTAAACAACAGAATATAATTAAGGTATGTTTAACATGAAATATGATGCTCAAACATAAAATGCTAATTAATAATATAACATAAGTTTACATTCTTCCCGATCCCACCAGAGAAATTTCCTCATTTCTACTTTAATCACTTAACTGTAGAATCCAGGTTACAACAAATTAACAACATTGCACGGAGGGGGTGGTGGGGGGGGGGGGGGTAAAAAAAAAAGGGCATCAGGAAAATACAATCATGTCAGAACAAAGTCTTTGAAACAAGACGGAAGCTTAACTTCACAGCGGCCTAGGCGTGTGAAGGAACTGGAACTTAAGCACAGGGCTGCAGGCAGAGCTGTAGACATTTGGTCCACAATAGCAGATATTCTGGAATGATGAGGTTGCAGTCATTGTCTTCATGGGTGCTCTCTGATGTGGAGCAGGATTGCATCGAGCATCACATGGCACAAACTCTTTGCACCACTCACGAATATCTCAAGACATGAATGGCCAGTAGCACAGTACCTGAGTACGCTGCAGAACCTTCTCTGCTGACAAATGGCCTACCACAGGATTTCCATGGAGCAGCTTGAAGACATCTTCCTGTAACTCTTGGGGTATGATAACCTGGTAGACTGCTGACTTGGATTTTGGGTTATGAATCTTCCGACAGAGTAGCTCTTGGTGAAAGGTGAGCCTTCTGTATTCATGCCAGAGGGTCTGTTTTTCATCCTCCAGTGAGGGGGTTTGAAGCCTTTGGGTCTTCCAACTCATGACCTCTGCCAGGATCGGGTCCTGCTCCTGTTTCTCTTGCAGTTCCAATCCACTGGTGAAAAGCTGGAAAGTAGGTGAGGAGGATCCTTTGGACTGTTTTGGAACCGGCTGATGGGTTTTTGGTTCTGGTTCCGGCTGAAGATCGGCGGTGCACACATAGCTGGGTTTGCTGTGGTTCACATTAATGGGCCTCGTAACGACATGAGAAGGCAGCCTGACGTCAGGAGGGGTGTCAGTGGTGTCAGATAGACTTGGCACTTCTGAACGCCTTGGCGATGAATCTGCATTCTGACATTGATGTTCTTCTCTGTGGATCACAGTCCAGTCGAATGGATCCTGTGCTGTACTATCAGCAGAATGATGGCGTCTTGTATCCTCCTGAGAGTTCCCGCTGCATCTGCTTGGGGAATGGCGGTGGTGGCGGTCATCATCAGAGATCCAATCACTTCTGCTTTGTCGGACCTCAGGAGAGTCTGGACGGTGCTCGCGATGGAACTCTGGAGTTTGACCGTAGAGTCTGTCAGGTGAGTAGTAGGCTCTGGTTTGGCATTCATCACGATGGTCGGATGGAAAATGGTGACTGGCCCAGTGGTCAAAGCGCTGGCTGAGGTAGGTGTTCTCCTCCTGTTGCTGGCGGACGTCACTCTTTGGGTTACTCACTTTAAGTGTCAGTTGTTCGATTGCTTTTAGAAGTTTATCAGAAGCAGCATCAGAACATGTCATTGACACCTGGTCCATAGTCTGCATCGGTGGGTGTTAGAGCCATAAAGAAAATTTGGTTAATTTACATATTTAGATATTTTGAATAATTTGAAATGAATAGGTGCAAGCAGTTTGGCTTATATTTGATATTAGTTATTTCATTTAGAACAAATTATTTTAGAATAGGCGGCCCGGTAGTCCAGTGGTTAGCACGTCGGCTTCACAGTGCAGAGGTACCGGGTTCGATCCCAGCTCCGGCCTCCCTGTGTGGAGTTTGCATGTTCTCCCCGGGCTTGCGTGGGTTTTCTCCGGGTGCTCCGGTTTCCTCCCACATTCCAAAAACATGCATGGCAGGCTCGTTGGGCACTCTAAATTGTCCCTAGGTGTGAGTGTGGGCGTGGATGGTTGTTCGTCTCTGTGTGCCCTGCAATTGGCTGGCAACCAATTCAGGGTGTCCCCCGCCTACTGCCCGAAGCCTGCTGGGATAGGCTCCAGCACCACCCGCGACCCTAGTGAGGATCAAGCGGTTTGGAAAATGGATGGATGGATGGATATTTTAGAATATCCAAGTATCTGGGCTCCATTAGTTGTCCTGTCTACAGTCTGTTAAAAGACCAGCCATAGGTGAGCTTCATTAGGAAGACAGTAGGGTATGGAGCAACACCTTTTTTTGACCGTGTTTGCGTGTTAGAGTATTGCGTGTTAGAGTGTATCCCGTGTGAACGTGTTAATTTCGTATTTAGTTTAAGTGTATTGTGGAAGTCCTGTTTTTTCATTTTTGGTAAAGCCTTAATTTGTGTGCAAGATTAAATAAAACTAATCACATTTTTTTTAGATCAACGATGGCGGCCTCGTTTTTACGTAATTGTCGTCGTCGTTGAAAGGAAAGGCTTGTTGAGGAAAAGCACGAGTCGAAATCCTACATGCCCTGCTGACGTAGCGACGAAAGGACCAAGTTGCCGCTACATTTAAGTAAAAGAAAGTGCTCCGCAAGAGGATCGAAAGACGACCCGCGACGCAAGGTGGCAATTAGTGCTCGTTAGTGTGCCGCTGTTGGAGGAGCAAGAGGAAGAACGGACATTGGCTTGTTGTTTCGAACGCCGTCAAAGGACCGCTTGGCTTTCCTCGGCACCTTTGGATCTACGACGGCGCGATATTTTGGAAATACAGTACTTAATTTCGTGGACTTTGGAAGACAACATTTGTGGCGTGCTTCGCGTGAACTAGCGCATCGCGTGACGTCATCCAGTGACCTGCAAAGCAAAAGTAAGTGGATTCATCGTGTTGAAAGTATCGAGACAACTCAATATGGAGCAAATGGAAATCGAATCATCCACCAAGAGAGTACCTAAACTAACAGCAAAAGCTCAAGAGGACAAGCTTCAACAGCTTAAGGGAGCAAGAAAAGCTAAGTTAAGGTACCTTACAAGGAAGATGAAGGAAATTGAGGCTCTTATGGACGATGCTAACAATGCTAGAAAGGTGAATGCCATAATATCTGGTGACTTTGCAGCCACGTACATTGAGTTTTGTGCAGCCAATGACGCAGTTAAAACTCTGATGAGTGATGCGCAAGTTTTGGATGACCAAGCCCAGTGGTTTGAGCCTAAAGCCAAGTACTTGAAGGCCTTTGTGGAAAAGAGTCAAAGTTGGCTACAGGAAGTTAATAAGCAAGAAGATGAGGCAAAAAGACTTGACGCAGAGATCGGGCCTGCAGATAGTGTTTCATTGATACACTCTCAGAACAGTAAAAGACAAAAAGCTAGCCGACCATCTTCAGTTGTGTCTTCTACTGTGTCCACAACAAGGATGAGGGCAGAAGCTGAAAAGGCTGCTCTGTTAGCACGTGTAGGACCATTACAAAAAGAGTGGAAATTGAGAGACAAGAGGCCCTGCTCAAGGCAAGAAAAGAGGAGTTGGAGTTGCAAACCGCTATTGCTGCCGTTAATGCAAAGCTAAAGGTGCTAACTGTCAAAGAATCAGATTGTCCTGCTAACGTCGCATTCAGAGAAGATGTGACTGTAAAGCAGGGAGGTCCAGACCAAGGTAGTGAGTGTAGCTTCAGTACTGTGCTGTCAGAACATGACGATTTTGGACAAAGGGGTCATGGTAATCGGGCACAGAACACCTTGCGTCATAGTGACTCAGGAAAGAGTGATAGACCTCACCTGTGAGGGACATGCTTGGCAATCAGTTTAGCACAGATCACGGTAGCGCTGCTGGTGTTCAAGATTTGTTGACTGTTATGCAGCAACAGAATGAGATCACTAAACTTTTGGTGAAGCAACAAAAGGTGTCTACATTACCGCCAATTAATATTCCAGTATTTAGTGGCAATCCGCTGGAATTTAGTTTCTTTTTGAAAGCTTTTGAGCATGGGATTGAAGAAAGGACAGAGAGTAACAAGGATAGGCTACATTTCCTTGAGCAATTCACGCAAGGGAGGCCTAAAGTTCTAGTACGCAGTTGTGCATATATGAACCCAGACAAAGGCTATGTAGAGGCTAAAAGGCTTTTGTGCAAGAATTTTGGAAATAAATATACAATTGCCTCCGCCTACATTCAGAAGGCATTGCAATGGCCTGTCATTAGGTCAGAAGATGCAGATGCACTGACAGAATTTGCTGTTTTCCTCACAAGCTGCTGCAACACAGTGGATAGTGTGGATTACATGAATGAGATGGACAGCACGACCAACATGCGTATAATTATATCTAAACTCCCATTTAAGATAAAAGAAAAATGGAGAGGAGTCGCATGTGACATTCAGGAAAAGTCAGGAAAGAAAGTCAGGTTTATAGATGTAGTTAATTTTGTGGACAAACAGGCAAAACGTGCTTCCCATCCATTGTTTGGTAACATACAAGAACCTGCCTCACCAAAACAAAAGCATGAAAAGGAAAAAAGGGAAAATGCTAAAAACCACAAGGAAAAGAAAAGTGTTTTTGCTACTGATGTCACAACTGTCACAAACTCATCCGAGCAGGCAAAAAGGAACACATCCACCGATGGATTTGAAAAGCAATGTGTATTTTGCCAAAAGAAAGGACACACCTTGGATTGTTGTAGAATAATCAAGCAAAAGCCTAACAAAGAAAAGCTTGATTTTCTGAAGTCCAAAGGCCTGTGCTTTGGATGTTTAAAACAGGGACATTTAAGTAAAGGCTGTAAGCAAAAACAGATCTGTCAAACATGTTCTCAAAAGCATCCCACCATTCTGCATTTTGATCGAGCGGAGTCTGCACTCTCCGCGGATGAGAGCCAGATAACCCAACAAACTGTCCAAAGTTCAGCTCCCACCGACAATGAAACATGTGGTTGTACTGGGGCCGGAGAAGCAGCCTGTGCCCTGTCAATCGTTCCAGTGAAAGTTAGGTGTTTGAGGAGCAACAAAACAGTTGAAGCATATGCGTTTCTCGACCCAGGAAGCACTGGAACCTTCTGTACAGAGGAGCTAATGAGAAACCTTATGACAACAGGAAAAAAGACAAATATCTTGCTTCGGACCATGGGAAAAGAAGGGATCGTCAGTACCAATGTCGTCATGGGACTTGAAGTCAGTGCTGTGGATGAAGATAACTTTATCAAGCTTCCAAAGGTTTTTACACAGTTTAAAATCCCAGTTAGAAAAGAGAACATCCCACAACAAAGTGATGTGGATCGATGGCCATACTTAAGAGATGTTCAACTAAAAAGAATTGTTGGAGAAATAGGTTTGTTGATAGGAACAAACGTACCAAAGCCACTTGAGCCATGGAAAGTCATAAACAGTGATGGGAATGGGCCATATGCAGTAAAGACTCTCCTAGGCTGGACTATCAATGGTCCTCTGAAGGAAGAAAATGCCAGTGGGGGGAGTTTTGAGTGGCCACGAGTAACAGTAAACAGAATCTCAGTGGCAACATTAGAAGAGCTCACTGAGCGACAAGTAAAGTTGGACTTCCCAGAACATGATATGGCTGAAGAATTGGAAATGTCATTTGAAGACAAACAGTTCATGGACTCTGTATCAAATTCAGTGAAGATGGTTGATGGCCATTACAGCATTGGCCTGCCTTTTAAGAACAAAGACATAGCTTTCCCAGATAATCGTGTCTTTGCAGTCCAGAGAGCAGAATGTTTGAAACGGAAGCTGATGAAGAACCCTCAGCTTCATCAGGATTACTCTAAATTCATGGCGCAAACGCTGATGAATGACTATGCTCAGGAGGTTCCTACAGATGATTGTAAAGGTGACAAGAGGACATGGTACATCCCACATCATGGGGTTTACCACCCAACAAAGCATAAATTACGGGTAGTTTTTGATTGTGCTGCCACATATCGAGGCACCTCCCTAAATTCATGCTTATTGCAAGGGCCTGACTTGACAAGCTCTCTTATAGGAGTACTAACAAGATTCAGGCAGGAACCAATAGCCTTTATGGCTGACATTGAAGGTATGTTTAATCAGGTCCAAGTTCCCCTGGAAGATGCTGATGTGTTGAGGTTTCTGTGGTGGCCGCAGGGAGAACTCAGTCAGCAGTTGAAAGAATACAGAATGGTCGTCCACATTTTTGGCGCAACCTCGTCGCCAAGTTGTGCGAGTTATGCATTAAGAAAATGTGCGGAAGACAATCAAGCACATTTCAGCTCAACAGCCGCCAACACCATTTTGAGAAATTTTTATGTAGATGATTGCCTAAAATCTGTTGGCACTGAGAAAGAGGCAATTGCTCTCATACAAGACCTAAAGGCGATGTGTGCTGCTGGGGGCTTCAAACTCACAAAATGGGTTTCCAATAGCAGAAGCGTGCTCGCATCAGTACATGAGGAGGGAAGAGCAGATAAAGTCAAGATGCTGGATCTGGAGAATGATTGTTTGCCAATTGAAAGAGCTTTAGGAGTCCAGTGGTGTGTGGAGGCAGATACATTGCAGTTCAGGGTCTGCCTACAAAGCAAGCCACTCACAAGAAGAGGAGTGCTTTCAATGGTCAGCACTATTTATGATCCGCTTGGTATCTTGGCTCCACTTATCCTCCCAGTTAAGCACATTCTGCAGGAACTATGTAGGACAAAGCACGCATGGGACGATGACATGCCAGAGGCACTGGCTATGCAGTGGCAAAAGTGGGCGATGACCTTATACCACTTAACCACATTTGAAGTAAAAAGATGCATTAAACCAGCCAACTTTGGAAGAATTACTTCAGCACAGCTTCACCATTTTGCAGACGCCAGCGAGAAAGGGTGTAGCCACCTACCTGGTCTCAAGAAACTGTCAGAACCAGACACACTGCGTCTTCATCATGGGAAAGGCCAGAGTTACACCTTTGAAGCCAGTGACGATTCCCCGACTTGAACTGACTGCTGCAGTTGTAGCAGCAAGAATGGATAAGATGATAAGAGCCGAGTTGGACATTAACTTGACGGACCCTATCTTTTGGACGGACAGCACATCAGTCCTCCAGTTCCTTAAAAATGAAACTACGAGATATCGTACATTTGTCGCCAATCGAGTGGCTGCAATTAGAGACAGAACAGAATTATCACAGTGGAGATATGTGAACACATCTGCCAACCCAGCAGACTATGCTTCGAGAGGGCTGACGATTAATGCCTTTCTTAAGGCAGAGACATGGATCATGGGTCCAGACTTCATAACAAAGCCGGAGTCTGAGTGGCCAGCAGTGCCAGACAGTGTTCACCAAACTATCACTAACGATCCGGAGGTGAAAGAAGTGTCAGTATATGCATCTGCTGCAGAGGAAAGCATTAACGCGACACATCAACTCATTCAACATTACTCAAGCTGGTATCGACTAAAGCGAGCAGTTGCATGGATCCTTAGAATAAAACAGATGCTGAAGCTCTTCTCTTCAAAAAGAAAGGAATTGACATCTGCCCAAGATGGAAACCTAGACAGTCAAAGGCTCGAAAAACAAATGAGAGACTTCAAGGCAAAGTTTCACACAAAACCCCTCTCTGTAGGTGACATGGAAGAAGCAGAAAGGGCAGTTGTACGCTTCAGTCAAGCAGCCAGGTTACCCAAAGAAATTGCTATGCTTGGAGAGGGAAAGCTTGTTTCAAAGGATAGCTCTCTCTACCGGCTGTCACCAGTTTTCCAAGATGGTGTTATTAGAGTGGGTGGCAGATTGAACAAAGCATCGATGCAAGAGGAATCAAAGCATCCTGTAATTTTGGCCAGTGATTTGCACATCACCACTCTTATACTTAAATCAGTTCACGAAAAGCTTGGACACAGTGGTAGAAATCATGTCTTGGCAGAGGTTCAGCAGAAGTATTGGATATTGAAATCCCATGCAGCTGTCCGGAAAGTAATCTACCGGTGTGTAACCTGCAGACGTCACCATAGAAAACCAGAAAGTCAGCTCATGGCGGACCTTCCCAGTGAGAGACTTACGCCAGATGAACCACCTTTCACAAGTGTTGGTGTGGACTATTTTGGTCCATTTGAAATCAAGAGAGGTAGGGCCATGGTGAAAAGATACGGTGTAATTTTTACTTGCTTGACAGTGAGAGCTGTACACGTCGAAGTGGCAAATTCATTAGACACAGACTCCTGTATTCACGCGCTATGCAGATTCATAGCAAGAAGAGGACAAGTCAAGTTGATACGTTCTGACAATGAAAAAAACGTTGTCAGTGCTGAAAGGGAACTCAGAGAAGCAGTGCAGTCCTTAGACAACTCAAACTTTCAAAGTGTCATGTTGCAAAAAGGCATCACATGGATATTCAACCCTCCTTACGCTTCCCATTTTGGAGGAATATGGGAAAGGCAGATAAGGACACTCAGGAAAATTCTCAGTTCAATACTGCACCAGCAAGCAGTGGATGAGGAAGGACTGCATACCCTACTGTGTGAAGTCGAGGCTATTATAAATAGTCGCCCCATCTCAAGAATCTCTACAGACCCAAATGACTTGGAAGCGTTGACACCCAATCATCTATTGCTGATGAAGGCCAAAACATCATTGCCTCCAGGATTATTTGACAGGAAGGATGTCTACTCTCGACGCAGATGGCGCCAGGTCCAGTATCTTGCGGACTTGTTCTGGCGTCGCTGGACTAAAGAGTATTTACCGGACTTACAGAAAAGACAAAAGTGGTCTCGTCCACAGAGGAACATCAGTGAAGATGACATCGTCCTCATTGTGAACGACTCAGCCCCACGAAATTCATGGATGATGGGACGTGTAGTCGAGACAATTAAGGACGTCAAAGGACAAGTGCGCCAAGCCAGAGTGAAGACCAGCAGTGGCGTGTTCTTGCGTCCTGTAACCAAACTTTGTTTGTTGGTTGAAGGGGACATGTGAAATTTTGTTTGTCACTTTCATGAGACAGCGTTAAAGGCTGGTCTCCACCGGTGAGTCATGTGCTGGTAACCTCTGACTCCAACCTTTTTTTGTTTTTGGACTTTAAGAAAAGAGTTCCTGACGTGACGGGAAGAGTCACTTGTACAATGGACATTGTTGAACAATTCATTGTTGATATTTGTTTTGTAGCTCATGGCTCTATTTGCTAATTTGGTAATTGTTTATGTTTACAAAGACAATTAGGGGCCGGAATGTTAGAGCCATAAAGAAAATTTGGTTAATTTACATATTTAGATATTTTGAATAATTTGAAATGAATAGGTGCAAGCAGTTTGGCTTATATTTGATATTAGTTATTTCATTTAGAACGAATTATTTTAGAATATCCAAGTATCTGGGCTCCATTAGTTGTCCTGTCTACAGTCTGTTAGAAGACCAGCCATAGGTGAGCTTCATTAGGAAGACAGTAGGGTACGGAGCAACACCTTTTTTTGACCGTGTTTGCGTGTTAGAGTGTATCCCGTGTGAACGTGTTAATTTCGTATTTAGTTTAAGTGTATTGTGGAAGTCCTGTTTTTTCATTTTTGGTAAAGCCTTAATTTGTGTGCAAGATTAAATAAAACTAATCACATTTTTTTTGGATCAACGATGGCGGCCTCGTTTTTACGTAATTGTTGTCGTCGTTGAAAGGAAAGGCTTGTTGAGGAAAAGCACGAGTCGAAATCCTACATGCCCTGCTGACGTAGCGACGAAAGGACCAAGTTGCCGCTACATGGGTATGAAGCATGAAGGTTCAGTGCTGCACGTGCTCTTTCACAGTGTCCAGCAACAATGAGGGCTTCATCAAGGTCTGCCACTCCCATCTCGTGGATCTTTTCTTGGAGGGCAGGGTCCAAACCAGCCACGAATCGACAAAACTTCTCTCTTTCCTGCGCTACACGGCCGTAGTCAGGGAAAGCTTCCATAACGAGGCACGTGATGTCAGCACTGTACACCTCAAGGCTCTCACCGGGCTTGCGGGGATGAGCATTGACATGGGTTTGGTAAAACGTCAGGGAGTGGTCAAGACCAAAAACATCCTGGAGCCTCTTCTTGACAGCCCCGTAGTCCTCCTTGACTGTGGGGGAAAGGCTATCCCAGTACAGAAATGCAGCCTCAGCTAACCTTGTTGGTAAAACTGAAGCCAGCACAGATGACAGGTCAGCGGACGGTTGGTTGTACATGGCTTGCATAGACACCTCAAAACGTCGATACCAGCTGGTAAAGGACACAGTACCATCACCTTCAAAAACTGTTGCTAAATCAATGTTGAGGTGTCCTGGTGGAGTAACATTGACAGCAGCCATATCAGTAGCAGTAGAACGAACAATTCCAGTGGGTCGACTCATGGACATCTCAGTATTGGGCATGGTGAGCTCAAAAAGGTTGAATAACGACGGTACTAACATCCAAAAAGAAGGTGGGGGTGGGGAATCAAACTGCAGGAAACCTCAAAATCTCATCCAAAATACTGACTCGGAGCAGCCATTCAGTAGAGCGCAAAAATCCACGTGGCTAGCAAGATGACAATTAGCAATGTAAGTTGAGAGGTTCGTTGTTTTTAGTGGATAGCTCTACTTTACGAATGACAAAAGGAGAGATGGAATCCTTTAATGCGTTTTACTGTATTAAAAAGGGCGGGGGGGGGGGGAGACGTCTGCACCGCAGAACGTTCGAGAACACAACTCTCCTAACTAAAATCACTTCCTGCTTCTCTGACTTTAACAGCCAATCAGAACCTATCAACATAAAAACATGTCTAAGCAATTATTAAACAACAGAAAATAATTTAGGTATGCTTAACATGAAATCATATGATCATTAATAATATAACATAAGCTCGCAATAGCATACTGATTTGTTCCTTTTTTCCAATTCTGTCTGGTGACATTGCTCTTGCTTTTTTGTTGCGTCCCTTTGTATTGGGGGTGGAGGGGGGGGCAACGTTTAAAATCAAACAAGTGAAAGACCCCCCCCCCCCCCCATACTGTTTCCTGAATCTATTCGTGTGTGTTTGTAAAAGCTTGAATGAGAGTCATAAACTTTGTGCACTGTGTGGGTTGTCGCGTTATAAAATGCAGTACATTAACATTCAGAGCATTACGACTGGTGAGGCAGAGTTACCACATTAAATATGGCGCACGCGCTTACGTATCCCAGCAACCGGTCAACCCCTTTCAGGCGGAGTCTATTCATATTCAATGTCGATGGTTTGAATTGAAGGACTGCACAAAGTGCACATTCAAATCGGAATAGTCACACAAGCGTCACCGAAAGGGGTCACTTGGGTACTATATACGCTACCACCACAACCCCCGAGAACGAAGTACTGTAGACACATTTTCGAACCGGATTATATCAACTCGGTGGAATTGAACACAAAATGCTGAGGACAAAGAGGACAGCAGCCGCTGTGACGCTGGTAACACTCGTCTTTCTCCGCTCAAATGCCGTCACAGGTGCGTTTTTCCCGTCCGCTTCCTTTTATGGGTGTGCATGTCGCTGATGTTTTTCTTTCAAATGTATTTCACCTAAACACGCATAATTAATGTTTGGTGTGTGTCACTATGTGCGTGTATATACTCTATTTATTGTAGTGTTGTCGACATGATTGAAAACCTGTAACATCGCGTCAAAAACTACCATAAAAAGTGCTTTAATTTAAAGACACCTGGAATTTCAACCGTTTTAATTCACGAAAGATACGTGATTGAGCAATGTAATTTGTTTTTTAAAATAGATAATCCAATCCAACTTTATTTGTTAAGCGCTTTAAAAGGAGAGAACACTGCAATCAAATAGCTGTGCAAAGTTAAAATAAAAAAACAAACAAACATGGATAATAATAAGAAAATAAATAAATAATGAAATAAATATAGAACATGGAGGTAGAGGTGGGTAAACGCGTACGATGAAAAGACACAAATGCTGGTCATGAAGGGTGGGGAAAAAACCATCATAATAAATCAATTCAAACACAAGATGCACATAAGATTTAGATTTTGTTCAATACATTTCTCCTTAATTTAGCAGTTCATATACAATTTTGATAGTTTCCTTAGAGCCATGCTAAACATTCCACCTACATTTTTTTAGATCATACATATAATTGACAATATTACACTGTACAGTTAATCGTCCATACCAACAGGTGTCAAATTCAAAGCCCGGGGGCCAGAACCGGTCTGCCACATCATTTTATGTGGGGCCCACCCAAGGCAAATCATGTGCATCGACTTTGTGTTTTTTGCTGAAATACTAAAAATTGCAAATCATCTTCGGTTTTAACAATAAGAAGATTGCGATCATTTTTTTTTATCCAAAGGTAGGAGAAACCTTTTTTTTTAATTGGCTTCTGATTTCAAAAGTAGTTGTTCTTTGTTGTGTTCATGATACAAGATGCATATACTACATCCAGATGTATTTGCTTTAATTTTACTTTGCTTTCCCCTGCTGTCAGTTCGGCATTGCAAACGAGAATCTATTTTTAATCGCCTTGCATGGATCAAGATTGTCTAAATAATAACAAATAGAAATAAAATTAGTGTGGAAACCATTTGAGCTACGCCCTACGAGACCTTTATATTTCTAAAATGGATGAAATCAAAAGGAGGAAGCCTTAAATCACGGTATTATTATTTTTGAACTCATTTCAATCAGCCAAGGACTGTCACCGGTTAAATTCTTTTGTGTTTGATTTGGTGATATCAAATGGACATCAGTGATATATTGTGAATGTGCCATTTGGAATGCAAGAATTTGGATCAAACCGAATAATATTAACCTCTCACAAAAGAGTTTAAGATCTCAACGGAGCTTTTCTAGCACCGGGGCTAGAAAATAATTAGACAAGCAGGAGTGCTTATCATTTTCTTCCAATGCAACGTTACCCTCATGTCAGTCAGTGTCCGTGTCAAAAGAACACTTAATCACTCGCAAACCGCAGACCAACTCACGACTGACTCAATGTGTTTTATGGCTGAAAGGTTTTTTATCCCGAAAGGAGGGGCCATAAAGTTCAAAGTTGGCATTTACGATCTAGTTTTTTCTGTGATCCGCATTCTTTTGAGGTAATTGAATTTCGAGTTGGAAAAACAGTGTTCTTTCGTGTTCATGCAAGTACAGTATGTTTACACTTGCTCACGTGTGTGTGTGTGTGTGTGTGCGTGTGCGTGTGCGTGTGCGTGTGCGTGTGCGTGTGCGTGTGTGTGTGTGTGTGTGTGTCCAGAGCGATATCGTGGTACCTCTACTTACGAAATTAATTGGTTCTGGAAGAAATTTCTGAACTAGAAAATTATGTAAATAGAGACGCGTTTTCCATGTAAATGCCCTAATCTGTTCCAAGCCCCCCAAAATTCAGACACAAATGTTTTATAAAGCAATAAAAATGCATCAAAATATGTAACTAATGCATGTTACAATTAGATTATTGCACAATAAATGAGAGTTGTGCAAAAACAAAGATGAGTAAAGAATAAAAATGGTCAATTAACTTTTAACTGTGTCCTCCTCGTTTTTTGTTTGCCCTCTTTAGGTTATGTTCTCTCTCAAAAATGGTTTTTGCCTGGCGTTTTGTGATGAACTGATCCAAGGACGTTTGCTTTTGTCGGCTTTTAACAATCCTTTGAAAATGTCCACATCAGCATGTGAGCGATCGCCCAACTGGTGAACAATTTTTTGGGATGATTCACATTTACGTAAAGCTATCGGAACACCTCATGACCTGAGGGGCGAATGACGAGGATGCTGTATAAACACATTCTATCTACACATGTAGACACATCGGGTAGAGGTCCCTCTTAGCCAATGAGAAGCCAGGAAGATGCTCGGTAATAGTCAATGGCAGAGCAGCTTTAAATATGTTGCGTTCGGGGAAACTCAGAGCTGCGACAAGCAACCCGTACAGTATTTTTACCTTTCGTATCGTGAAATTAGTTTTGTATCAAGAGGCAATATTTTGAGACGTTTCATAACTTGAAACTTTCATATGAAGAGACGTTCGTGAGTAGATGCGTGGTTCTGACTTCCGGGTTGAGTGAACGCTGGCGCGTTTGTCTGCCGCTGCTCAACCCGTATTGTGTTTTATTGTTCTTGTTCCTGATTGTAAAGTGCCCTTGGGTGTCTTGAAAGGCGCTTATAAATAAAATGTATTATTATTATTATTATTAGATGTACCACTGTATTTGGTTTTGGTCATATTCTTAGTTACTTTACTATAATTTCCAAAACTTTGAACAATATTTAAAATGTTTTTTCGATCTCATTTTTCAGGGATTTATCCTACTGCACAAACTGTCACCTGGAAATCCACAAACTTTAAAACCATTTTGACCTGGGAACCGTTACCGACTGACTACTCCTACACTGTCGAGTTCTCTCCGTAAGCCCTTTCATAGATAATGTACAGCAGTTCAGTTATTCCAACAGCAACGTTTTGCCCTATCATCATTTGCAATTATGTAATGTATTATGTGTGTGAAACCTTTTGCAGAGTTGCCAGAGACAAACAGAGGAACTCTAATTGCATACGTATCTCAACAACTATGTGCGATCTGACCAGTTCACTGGCTGACTTAAATTCCTGCTATGTAGCTGATGTCCTGTCTGAACCCCCGCTGGGAGTAACCTCTGACCTCACTGAGTTCCCACACACAAGCTCCTCCCGATTCTGCCCTGCCAATGACAGTAAGTTGATTTGAAATCCCCATCATTTAACCGGATCCCGAAAAAAGATGACAGCAATGTGGCATTGGACAAATGGTTGAGGGTGATTCGCAAATCATTGTGATTCTGTTTTCATTGATGTGTACCACAATGTCCCAACTTCATTGGAATTGGGGTTGTACATAATATACATGATAAGCTTGAGAAAGGCTGAGAATTAGGCTACCCGTAAATGTTTGGGGCTTCGTTGTGGGCTGAGAGTAGTATATTTCGCTCCATTTTCGGTGCTGAAGTGTACAACAAAAGATTCAGAGATGCTGAGGTCAACAGGCTTTTCCTCAACGTAGTGCTTCTATTCAGACACTGCCACCCAGTGGGCAGATGCGTTCACTGCAGGGGATATCAAACGATCCGCTGGGGACCTTGAATATTGGCAACTCGGAAATATTTAGGAATTAAAGATTTAATCTCAAAATAATATTTACTTTCCCTGGTAGGTATTTTGTATTTCAGTGACCACTTCCAAGTTTCATTCTACTTTCTTATTCCATGTTTTCAGTGTGCCCACGTTCTATGATGAATGATGTCATGGTGCTATTTGTGTTTGGCGTGATGCGCGGTGCATGATGCAACAGCAGTGTTCCTGCAGGGCTCTACTCCCAATTCATCACCTGATAGCACTGGTGTGACCAACTTTTCACTTGGTTGCAGCAGCACATGATTTGGTCGCTCGTCCCCTACTTGCTTTTGTACGGCTGCATAATACGGGGGGGTATTCAATATACTGTTGAATATTGTCAACATTGAATATTGTGATGTCAATGTTGTTGCTTTATTTAACATGTTGTGAAATAAATGTTGTGATATAAATGTCATTTTTATGATCTAATGCAGGGGTGCACCCAAGTCAATCGCAAGGGGGTGTAGATGAAAAAAACTAACCAAAAACCTTTTGTGTGTCACTGCGCATGTTAGAAATGTTTTTTGTGTTAATGCACACTGAACCTTGTTCATCCGATCAGTGTCACTTTCACAAAAAGTATTTAAAAAAATCAAATATAATCAGGACACCGTTTAAGCCAGTGTTTTTCAAACTTTTTTGAGCCAAGGCACACTTCTTTCATTGAAAAAAATCTCGTGACACACCACTTGCTGAAAATGTGAAAAAAGACCCTGCTTATTTTAACAATTAACATGTTATATTGTGACGATAAATGTTTTTAACATTGAAGAATGGAGTTATAACAGCTTGAATTGGAATCAAATGAGCACAAAGAAAAAAGTATTTCATAATCTTTCATATTTATTGTTTCACTGTCGTCCTGCATTCATGCCGCACAAATTCACATGTCTCTAGTGGTCGAAACACAAGGCAATTGGCTAACTGTTGATGCAGGCGGCCCGGTAGTCCAGTGGTTAGCACGTCGGCTTCACAGTGCAGAGGTACCAGGTTCGATCCCAGCTCCGGCCTCCCTGTGTGGAGTTTGCATGTTCTCCCCGGGCTTGCGTGGGTTTTCTCCGGGTGCTCCGGTTTCCTCCCACATTCCAAAAACATGCATGGCAGGCTCGTTGGGCACTCTAAATTGTCCCTAGGTATGAGTGTGAGCGTGGATGGTTGTTTGTCTCTGTGTGCCCTGCGATTGGCTGGCAACCAATTCAGGGTGTCCCCCGCCTACTGCCCGAAGACAGCTGGGATAGGCTCCGGCACCCCCCGCGACCCTAGTGAGGATCAAGCGGTTCGGAAAATGGATGGATGGATGGATGGATAACTGTTGATTCTCCCTAGCGGTATAGCAGGGTACTACACGATTACTTTCTGGGCGATGGACCGCACGGATATTTTACTGAGGCACCCCTGACAATGTATCGCGACACACCAGTGTGCCGTGGCACAGGGTTTGAAAAACACTGGTTTAAGCAACGGTGGCGCGTGACCCGCATCATTGGAAGTTGTTAGTGCTCAGTAGTATGCAATTGCAGCTCGGGAACAGAGCTGTTGTGACACACCTTTTATTATTATTATCATTCAAAGCTTGTTTCACGTACAATTCGCCGATGGCACCGACAAAGATGGCAATCTGGAGGGCCGAGAGAAGCATTTTCATACGGTACGCGTGAGCTACGATAGTTAACAGGCTTGCAAAAGTGCGTCGCATGCCACGAAGGTATGCAGTGATTTCCCTTTCACAGACTCTTGTGTCTACTTTATTTTTCTGTTTCGTTCACCTTAGGGGCCGTTAAGGCTGTTGCTCATCATGGCGTGCATGTGCAATTCCATGCCTTTAACAGGTTGATCGAATGAATGAAATCATTTTTCTCATGCGGCAAAATAAGCAGGCTCAGTGTATTCCTTGCTAATTAATTATAATATTATATATATATATATATATATATATATATGTATATATAATATATATAGAGAGAGAATCTTAACATTTGACAAATTCTGGGCTTTATATGTTGTTCGACCGTATTTTCTGCACTATAAGACACTTCGAAGTGTAGGGCGCACCTTCAATGAATGGCCTATTTAAAAACTTGATATACAGTCATACCTCGGTTTTCGACCATAATCCGCTCCAGGAGGCTGTTCGAAAACCGAAACCACGCTCTTTAAAAAAAAAAAACTTTATTGAGCACATCTGCTCACAATGGAACGCTACACGAGGACTGCTCACAATGGAACGCTACACGAGGAAGCCTCACCTCCTCGTCTACCCGAGGAAGCGTCACTTCCTCGTGTAAGGAAGGCGAGAGGAGTCAAGTGGCGCATTCAAGTTCGCTCAGTTAGGTCGAGAACTGATTTCCGGTCGTAATCTGAGGCATAAAAAAACTCAAGATTTTTGGTCGAAAACCGATTTGGTTGAGAACAGAGACGCTCGAAAACCGATGTTTGACTGTATAGGGTGCACCGCTTTAAAAGGCGCATAGATAGAAGCTACAGTGGTGGCTGTGGTTGCAGTATGCATCCCCTAGATGGAGCTATGCTAAAGGGAATACAATACAACACAGCTTTATTTATCTCGAACCTTCACAACCGCTACAGCTGTAATAAAGCACTTTACAGAACATTTAAAATACTCCGTCCAAGAAATCAGAACATTGATCCATCTTTAGAGATGGATCAATGTTCTGGCGCACTATCGGCATTTGAGGAAAACAATGCTTTTCGGTGCGTTATAGTGCGGAAAATACGATATTCCTTATTGGAAGTGTTAACATGACTCAAAAAAAATGTGCACAGCGTGGTACGAAGATCATTGATGATTTTTTCAAATTAGGTGGAGAAAACTTTAAGAACATAAAATGTTTGAAAAAACAAATACGCGTTGATTTCAATGTACCTCGGTTTTCGTCCATAATCCGTTCCAGAAGGCTGTTCGAAAACCGAATTGTTGGAAAACCGAAACCACACTCTTTTTAAAAATATATATATATATTGAACATGTCTGCTCACAATCGAAAGTGACACGAGGAAGCGTCACTTCCTCGTCTACCCGAGGAAGCGTCACTTCCTTGTGTAAGGAAGGCGAGAGGAGTCAAGTGGTGCATTCAAGTGTGCTCAGTTTGTTCAGAACCACAATTCGGCCGTCATCCAAGGCATAAAAAACTCGAAATTTTTAGTCGAAAACCGATTTGGTCGAGAACAGAGACGTTCGAAAACCAAGGTTTGACTGTATGTATCTCGGAAATTTGCACTGGCCCAATCAGGCTATCGTGAGTGAACTTGGCCCTCCACAGTCATGTAGTGGCCATGGGCCACTGTTCATGTGAAAATTCAGTACAGTAATTTCCGAACAGCGCTTATTATTATTTCTACTCAGTCATCAGGCTGACTACTGCTGATATATTGTCTCTCCCAACTGGTTTGATGCTGGAACATTCTGTAATGCTGGACACAAGTACGGTACTTGGACACCGCTGGGGTTTCGTCGTATTTTTTCCTGAACTTGCAATGAACATTCTTTTCCTCTTGTCATGTTCTTAGCTTATCTTAGTTGTTTTCGATAAAAGTCTCACCAACACAGGAGATCTTTTTGATTTACACTGATGCTTGTGAAATGTACACACTCACATCAGTATGATCACGGTCAGTTCCCACCCAATGTTTTGATCACGTTTTCAAAAATATTGCGGACACACTTTAAAATGGACCGTTTTTCAGAATTCACACGTTTTCTTTTCTGCCAACAAACTATATCTGATCAGTGTCCTCTTCCCAGCTGATATCGGCAGACCGGATTTCAAGCTGGAGGTGAACGACAACAAAAAGACGACGACGCTGTATGTGACCGACCCACTCACTGCCTTGTTTCGAGATGGTCACCAGCTGAACATCAGAGACATTTTCTCAGATAAACTGCACTATAAAGTAACATACCGTAAAAATAAGAGCTCCGGCAAGGTAAGTGACAACTTTCATTCCAAATCGGCTTCGATTGCAAACGAACGATTGAATTCATCGCGGAACCATGGTTCATCTCTTCACCGTATTCTTACAGAAAGTTTTCATCTCGCCGACCGGTGTGATCGAGCTGTCTGCTCTGGATCAGGGAGAAAGCTACTGTTTTAATGTTCAGGCCTTCATTCCAAGCCGCAGCGCCGATAAACAACTGGGAGAATTGAGCCAAACTCAGTGCTCTGATGACGACGAACAATCCTTCTTTGAAGGTTAGTGATTAGCTCTTTTGTGCCAAACAAAATAAAGATGAAGGTACAGTGAAACTCCTCTACAACGAAATCATGTTTGCAGCATGAAATTTTTCACAACAGGGGGTTTTTCACTGTAGCAAATTTGAAACAGGAAAGTGGGAATGGTGTTAATGCCTGAAGGTTTTTTCACACTAGGGGGTATTTTCACCCATGTAGATTTCGTTGTAAAGGAGTTTACCTGTACAATTTATTACAGTGAAACTCCTACATGGGTGAAAATACCCCCTAGTGTGAAAAAACTTTCATGCATTAACACCATTCCCACTTTCCTGTTTCAAATTTGCTACAGTGAAAAACCCCCTGTTGTGAAAAATTTCTTGCTGCAAACATGATTTCGTTGTAGAGGAGTTTCACTGTAGTCCCATGAAGGGAGACTCATAAAGTTGTCAGTAAATTAGGAATGTCTGTAGTTTTTTTTTTTTCCTCCCCGAGTTTCAATATGACCTCGATTCTGGAGGACTTAAAAACAACAACAAAAAAAGAAACTCAATTGGGAGGTAAGGTAAAAAAAAAAGGAATCAACACAAAAAAATCACACCAAGAGTTTTTGATTGTGAAATGTCCGGTTTGAATTGACTAATTTATCATTATTTGCACTAAAACACTGGGAAACATTTGGAATAGTTATTTATCCCTAGTGAGGATGAAGCGGTTCGGAAAATGGCCTATTTATAGTTTGCCACCCATGTGGCCTCTGGCATGACTATATGACAGGATAACTACTGGTAGCCTGTTATAGCATTAAAGCTATCCTCTTTCAAAATCGTACTTGACTATGTACGATTTCGAAAGAGCCCCCCCCATCCTCTCCACCGCGCAATCATTCACATCTTGTCACACTCTGCTAGCAATGTGATGACAACAAACATTCTTGGAATCAATACAAATGACTTTTCCAACTGTTACACATGTTAACATGACATCCCGTCTATAAACACCAAGCAATAATTCTAATTTACTATTCCGGGGTAGGAGCGGCCCGGTAGTCGAGTGGTTAGCATGTCGACTTCACAGTGCAGAGGTACTTGGTTCAATTCCAGCTCTGGCCTTCCTGTGTGGAGTTTGCATGTTCTCCCCGGGCCTGCGTTGGTTTTCTCCAGGTACTCCAATTTCCTCCCACATTCCAAAAACATGCATGGCAGGCTAATTGAACACTCCAAATTGTCCGTAACTGTTGAGTGTGAGCGCGGGTGTGTGCCCTGCGATTGGCTGGCAACCGGTTCAGGGTGTCCCCCGCCTACTGCCCGAAGACAGCTGGGATAGGCTCCAGCACCCCCCGCGACCCTAGTGAGGATAAAGCGGTTCGGAAAATAAATGAATGAATGAATATTCTGGGGTAATTACATTCTAACTAGTGGCGGCAGATTCAAAACATGTTACCTTGCGGGTGATTAACGCGGTGGCTTGCTGTCTTTTACACCGGGGACCACGATTTAATCCCAGTCACGACATTCACATCATAATCTGATTGACCCAAATTTTAAACCACTGCCTGTGTTAAAATGCACCAGAAAGGGCATCTAGTATCTAAATTATGTCAAAAACATACCAGTCGTTACTCTGGTGACATTACAAGATGTGCCCCACTGACTGCAGTGTCGTCGTTCCACCACTAGAGAGTGCTAATCGACCGCGAAAAGGGTCTTGATATAGTGTCAAATGGATTTATGAGCTCTATAAATGTCTGTATGAATGGAGTGTAATGAAGCCCAGAAACGACTCGGGCAACAAGAAGGAAAAAAATACGTCGACCGTTTTTGAAATCAAGCTGGTCAGCTTGTTTGATTTTTGTTTTCCGACCCCAAGTCTTTGGTTTTAAAAGACATTTACTGCAGGTGTTTTCTAACAGCAATCCTTTTTTTTTCTCGATAGCCGAAAACAACTACCTCCATTTTGTTGTGGTTTAGCCAAAGGAAATTTTGGTTCATCCAGTTGCTATTTTGCTCAAGACTGATACACAGCATGTTAAATGAACTGCTGTCATTCGGGGAAATTGATAAATAGCTGTGTGACACCTGAATAAACCATGATGCATCTGACTCAAGGGGAACATATAGCGACTGAAGAAAAGGGGTCCAAGGACAAACCCTTGAGGGATACCACATCATGGCCATTTGATTTGATTCAAAACATAGAATGATCAGAAATAACTACTTTAATTGAAGTTGGACCTGAACCATTTTAGAACTGTTCACTTGAATCACACCCAAGTTTTCAAACTGTTCAACAGTTTATTTTTGATTGGTTGTATTGTACTTTAACTTTTCGGTCAGATCTGAAGAGGGACTTCCTATGCCCTCGTCCTCGCAGGAAGACTTTGGGGCACTTTCAAGACATACTTTTGTGTCCGTCTGTATTTTTGTTTTAATTGACCAATGCTCGTCATTAGCGCATCTGATAATGTATCTCAAATGTCTTTTTTCCCTACAGTGTATTCAGTGGGCGTGATTGTCGCTGTCATCCTCCTCATCCTCCTGCTGATCATCATAACTGTTGTAATAATAGTATGCTGCAGGCGCAAGAAAGGTGCCCTCAAAACGGAAAAAGAAGGAGTTCCGCTCCAGAGTATATAAAGGGTTTGCATCACAGTCACCCATCACTATTACGGTACGCGATAGTTACAGATATTGGATGGACAAAACACTAGTCCCAAAGTTTCTTTTCTTTTTTTTTTTTTTAATGCGAGAATCAATACATCGGTTTCTGTGAAACCACTTTTTAATTTGTCAGATGTTCTGTAGACTATTGCAGAAAATAACTTATTTGCCATCTCGTGAGAATTCCGTCAAGGCGCAAATTAAAAATGTCAAAAGACTTTTTTTTTTTTTTAATCATTATCCTCCTCGTCACCATAATAATTGGAGTACGGATAGTAGATTTTTTTTCAAACCAAAAAAGATAAACACATATACCAATCTCATTTTTGATTGACATATTGCCCTTAAAGTCAGTTCAGTTTTGTGTATTCATGCTGCTTTGCCAGTCATTGTGAAATATCACCTCGACTACTAAGCACTCTTAAGTATTCACCTTGCTCCTGAGACTTGTTTTTAAGGTTTGACAGAACGCGTTTATTTTCTCGTTTACTGTTTGAAAGCACCAAATGAAACACAACTGGTGTTTGTCGATAATTTAATAAATATACGGGCTGTGTAGCAGGACGGATCAAATCAGTTTGTCTGTATCGAAGTCCTTTTGCGCCCTCTAGTGGAATAGTTCATTTACAACAAGAGAACCGTCGCTTGGAAAGTGGTTGTTTGCGTGTTGTTGACTGACATAAAATCTAAAAGATAAAACACTGAAAAATAGAGAAATATGTTCGAGGATGCTGAATCAGCTTTGTGTCAGCTCCTCTATTTATGGCTCTGGTGAAAATTACTTTTTTGGGAGCGGTTGAAAAGGCGAGTGTGAATCGCGATTGGTTGCCGTAGGCGGGACCCTCCTTGCGCTGCTATCACGTCCACTATTTCAAATGTAGAACACCCATCAATGGTGAGAGAATTCAACTCCATCTCGACAGCATTCAGTCACATGTGGCAAGTATAGCGTCGATTACCTTGCTCTTGCGTAATCCACGGCAAAATAACAGTAGGTGACGAGTTCTGGTTTGATTCATGACATAAATCAATTTTCAAACAAGTCACAAGGAGAGGGCAGAGGCTGAAGTCCCCGTCGCTAGGTAAGAGTTTTTCTGTCGTTAATTCAAAATATCGAATTCCAACAAGGAATGACGACTATACTGCCCAAATGTGACAACTTGATGGTTGCTAATCGTTGGAGGGGCCACGCCAACACTTCTTGATCATGCCAACGATCTACATGAGTTTGAGCAATGGTTCAGTGAGCAACATATGCTGACCTTTTGGCCCATTTTCTTCAATTTTATCTTCGGCAAATGCGTGGTCATGGCAACAGAAGCGCTCAATATTAGTCTTCTGCTTCATGCAGTGCCCAGCCGCCATTTCTTTCCCAGCCGTCTCTCAAGTGCAATGCGGCAATTTCCTCGTCTGACAAATCAGTCAGTCTCACCATTTTCATTACCAGATTCTGAATCCAAGAACCTTTCTGGACCTTTCAAAAAGTAATTGAAAGTACCGTATCTTCCGTACTTCGGAGTATAAGGCGCACATTTAATGAATGGCCTATTTTAAAACTGTTTTCATATACAGGGCGCACCGCATTATGAGACGCATAGAATAGCAACTCCAATAGTGGCTGCGGTTGCTTTATGCATCCACTAGATGGAACTACTCTCAAGGAATACAATACCGCTTTAGTTAGACCGGGTGTCGGCAACACGCGGTTCCAGAGCTGCATGCGGGTCTTTAGCAACATCTAGTGGCTCCCTGGAGCTTTATAAAAAAAAATTGAAAATGGAAAAAGATTTTGATAGTCTGCTAATATAGCTCAAATAGATAGAGATATATGTTGCAGCTCCGAAAAAGGAGAGCTGTGGTGATGGTTTTTTAAAACGCACACTTTATTTATGCTTTTAACAGTCTCGACAGACACGTCTGCGTCCGACTCAATGTCTTCTCTTCTCGTTCGACTCGAGAGGCGTTCAAAGACAGCCTCAGAAAAACGGAAATTAATGATCACTTCACTGACACTAAGAAAAGCAAAAATAATGCACCAAAACAAAAAAATCAAGCAAGGAAATTACAAAATAAATTCTATGGGGGTGTTTGTGAACACACATAATAATAACAAACAATTCTGAGACAGTCCAGTCTCCTTACATACAGCATGTATTTCCTTCATTCTAAGTTTTATAGAAGGCTTTTATTTATTTTTTTGCGGCTCGAGACGGTTTTTTTTTTTGTCCTATATGGCTCTTTCGACATTTTGGGTTGCCGACCCCTGAGTTAGACAGTATCAAGCTTTCACAATCTCTGCGGCTATAATAAAGCGCTTTACAGAACATTTAAAATGCTACGTCCAAGAAATCTGAATATTGATCCATATATAAGGCGCATCAGATTATAAAGCGCACTGTCGGCTTTTGATTAAATTGAATGCTTTTAGGTGCACCTTATATTGTGGAAAATGCGGTAGATACAATTCAAAGATTAAATAAAGTGTTCATTAACACAAACATTTTGTGGAACCATCTTTAATTTGAAATGTTTATATGTAAGTCAGTGGTGCATAGACCTTGACACACGCACGAGCGCTTCATACATGCATGACCAAAGTCTGACACCATTTCGGAAGTCAGTGAAACAAACGTTTCTGATGTGTTCTTCAAGTGGAGCGAAGATTAAACCTCACCCATAAACTCTCACCCACCTCCCAAAATAAGAAGAGTTTGGTATTATTCGACAATATTATTTTAAAATTATTTTACACCCATCTAATGGACAACTCTAACAGCTCTTTTTTTGCAGTCTGATGAGTGAAATTATTAAACTGTTATTTGTATTGATCCATACTTCTGTGAAGTAATTTAGGAAAAGTAAAGCCAGTGAACAGAAAATAGTGTGATCTGTTATCTACTTACAGTAATAATATAATATTTGTCAAAACAGTTTTTGATTTTGATCAATCATGCATAATACTGTTCAACAGTTGCTGTGAATTTTGTAAACTACCCTGGATGTTTGTTTCATCTGCAAATATGAATTTCAGGAATTGTGATGTCGTTGATATGCTTGATAATTCATATTTGAAGCCGATTTTCATGTCCACGTTTTTTTCTTAATAAAAACTCCAGCTCTTGACTGTTCAATTGACTGTATTTAGTACATTTATGAAACAGGTTTTGTGTTACATGTTTTTTTTTAGATTTTTTGAATATGGACAACTATTGTTTTGCAATTTTAACAAAACGTGTAAGGAGCACTCATGCTCAGCAGCATGTCTTATGAAGTTTTTTTTTTAACAATCTTTATTGAACAAGTCACAATACAATTCTCAGTAAATACAAAACAAAACGAACGTGTTATTAATACATGCACTTATTACAAACATTTAAACAAAAAGAGAAGCCAGGGGATTTTAAACAAATATTTCAAATAAGGAGCATATAGCCAGAGTCTTAACAGCTTTCATGTCTTATGAAGTTAAATGAAAACAAACAAGCGTGTATGTCATGAAGGGGGCGGTTCTTGCTTCCTGTAGGGGAGGAGTCGAAATGATGACGTCCAAAGCCTCATTGGCTGTTGTACCACATGACCAATTCGGGAAACGCTTCAGACTGTTGCGCGACGTTTGACGGTCATGTACTGTAAACCCCTCAGGCAGTGGCTCTATCCAAAATGTTTGTGCGTGTTTTCATTGAGCCGCAGCCAGCTCATCCTTTGGACAAAGATATTGTAGTTTGGAAACTACAGTTGGGAAAATGTTCCCGTTGCGTTTAATTTAGTTTAGATTTGTACGTACGACACACCGAGAAATCCTTACAAAAGAGGCAGAGATTAACAGAGCAGATAAAAAGAGCTAGTGTTGTCTATTAAGCGTAACCTTGATTATTTTCTTAAAACACCCAAACGAATTCAAGCACGGATTTCTTCCCCAACATGCCTTTTCTTCCGAATTCGGTTCGAAATGATACGTTGGAGCCCAGCTGTCTTCGGGCAGTAGGCGGGGAACACCCTGAACTGGTTGCCAACCAAACGCAAGGCACACAGAGACGAACAACCATCCGCGCTCACACTCACTGCTAGGGACAATTTCGAGTGTTCAATCAGCCTGCCATGCATGTTTTTGGAATGTGGGAGGAAACCAGAGTACCCGGAGAAAACCCACCCAGGCACGGGGAGAACATGCAAATTTTAACGACTGGAACACCGGGCCGTACGGGAAACAGATACTGTATTCCAATATATTTTATGACCATGAAAAAGGATGGAGAGCATTTATTCACAGGGAATAAATATATCGTATGAGGCCAATGCACTTTATGTTGAGAAATGTAATTCGTCGCGAAAATCACCTGTGCATCACACATCTGTGCCTGTAATTATTCATACACATGGCCAGGAAGTGGTGTCATACAAAGCAAGAACTTTATTTTTGTTGCATCAATCCCTAGGTTAGAGTTGTTGATTTTACCAGTAAGAAATGTTTTGCTTGTTTTGGTCTTGGTTCACTTTGAAGTCTTTTTGTGAAGGTATAGATAGATGGTGAAATTTTTGTACTTTTATAAAGAAATTATTTTCACCGAAGATGAGCGTTTTAATGGCTGCTTCGAACTTGAGGGAGTGTTGCTTGATGTACAGCTTCAGCTTTTCAACAGTCATTTCTTCACAGATGTGTAAGTTACCCATGCCATCACGGATGCTGGCTTTCGAACTTCTGACCGGGGGGGGGGGCACACTGTGGGAAAACTTAATCAAAAGCACTAAGACAGTCCTGAAAACCCCAATAACGAAAAGTAAACAAACAAAAACCCATGACAGTAACACACTGACGCGATGACGAGTGGTCGGCATGGCAGTCCTTATAAACAAAAAGTGCTGATGATGAAATGACCAACAAGTGCAATGCTGGAGGAGAAAGCCCTCTGATGCCCCCTGCTGGAGACAAACAGAACAAAACCATGACAGGGGACTATTCTGCGGATGACAGGTAGAGCGCGGTCGACTGGTTGGGTCCTCCTGATTTAGCGTGTCCAATCAGCCTACCATTCATGTTTTTGGAATGCGGGAGGAACCCAGTACCCAAAGAAAAATCCCGGGTAAGCACAGGGAAAACTCACCTTGAATCAGTCCATTTTAAGATGAGCTCGGGCCCAGAGAAGCCAGCAGTGTTTCTGGGTGTTGTTGACAAATGGCTTTGGCTTTGCATAGTTGTTATACCCAGTGGTCAGCAATACTGTATATTTCCCATGTTATAGCCCCCAAAAAATACAGTGGTGTCAAGTTTAATTGTGTTTATTTCAATATTTTATACAGAGACTCATTGGAAGACAATCTTGTGCACCTATGAGCCAATTATAGATACATTTCATAATTTATGAGATTACCGATAGCAACCCCCCTCCACCCCCCAACAAACTTCAGAATGATATCACTGTAAAATTTAAGAGAAGTCAAAATCAACAGAGCAAGTGATAGTCAGTTCTAAATGATCCTACATTGCAGAGGATATCGTTCTAATCCAAATAGAAAACGGACACGTGAAACTGCCGTTAAGTCAGCGGTCCGATGAAACGATTACCTTGCACCACAGAGTGCTGACAACAACAAACAGCACATTGACATAACCTCGAGCCTGACGTACCGATATTTAATGATGTGACTCTTGCTTTGACATCTCAGCTGACTCAGGATTTGTTTGGCCAGCGTGGACACAACTAGTCAATCAAAATGCCATTAAAGGATCAAACAGCTGTTCGCCTTCAAACAATTTAGATTTAGAAAAAAAAAAAAACGAGTCATTTTTGGGTGTGCCAGACAACACCGGCAGAAAATGCTGAAATAGTCTACGAGGAAATGATCTTCCTCTAAAATAAAAACAGTATAAATAGGGTCCTGTACACTGTCCTGGACACCGTTCACAACGGAACAGGACAATTTACGCCAACTGTGGTTAGTAGGCTTCATGACACTATTATGTAGTGATGTCATCATTTCTAATCATTCTTTTTATTATTCATTTATTTTCTTTTACACGCGTAAAACATTCAAATTCGCAATTCAGATATTTTTCCTAAAATCATATTAACAAATGAACAGGTCCCAATTAATTAAAAAAAACAAACCAAAAAGTTACTACACCATTACCGCATATTGTAGCTCAGTGATAGGCACCGTTTTCTGTGCAAATTTTGGACTGGATTAGTAGACAAGTGCATTTCAGTGAGGAGTCACCGGTCAAGAGCCATACTCCACAGTTTCTTCTGTGATGGGTTTGAATTCGTAGTTTCCTCGGCCATCCATGTGCAGGTAATACTTGACAGAAAAAGGGTGAAAGGTGGAAGCAAATTCATTCATTTGTCACAACAGCATCATACCGAAGAAATCTTGAAAAGGGTTTCACACATGATTTCTTGACGAATTTTGAAAGGATGTATTTTCATTCACAGCCCAAGAATATCCCTACTCCATTTTTCTTTGCACCTCACCTATTATCACACTCACACAAGAATTAGAGTGACACTGTTAAACACTATTTTGTCACCCGATATCAGCGTTGTTAAACTTTGCTAATCTTCAAGATGGGTTAAGATAATTAAGTTCAAAAGGGGCCATTATCATGCTATTTTAAGATTTCCACAGTTAACTATGGACATAGACGCATGGTTATAGAGTGATGCCCTCGCTACATTGCGGTTCATTTATCGCGGCTTCAGTGCATCGTGGTTTTCTTCCCCAAAGAACTGCATTCATTAAAAAAAAAAAAAAAATGCCGAATGACTCAGAGGTTTTGCACATGCCTGTACTGTACTGTATAGGCAACTAGCACTCATTTAAGGCGCTCCTTACTTTGTTACGTATAAACTTTTTTTTTTTTATTGGGCGGAGCTGTTGTTTAGAGTGCAAGAATGAGCAAAAATGCGTGAATGGAAAAAAAAAACATTTAGGGGATCCTTTTTTGGGAAGGAATTAGCATTTTAACACGGCTAATAAAAGCTGAAAGAAAATTTTAGTATCGTATGATATGGCCCCTTTAATAGTAAACTTATTGAGGGTTGTCTCGTGATCGCTATATGATTAATTTATTATTCTGTTGACAGTTAAGTTGCATGAGACGTGACATGTAAGTGAAATGCTTGAGATGTTTGGCACTTCTTCAGAATGCACTACATATTCTCAAAAATATGTATTATTGTATTTTTTTTTTTTTAAATGATTGATCAAATGTTTTTTGGGGCTGTTGTTTTTAATGTTCCATGGATAACATTGCGTTGTGTTCCAATGTTCATCTCAATTCTTACCTCGTGATGCTTCCATAGAGACTTCCTGTGAGAGACTGTGAACAAAGTAATGCCCACCTACAAAAGAAATACAAGACAGGACTAGTTACAGAGTTAATAAAGTAAAAGCTGTTCAAACTAGATCACATTTATATGTTTAATAAAATTCCAAAATAAAATTCACCCGTAGTTTTCGCTCTGACGATTCAAATACACATTTACTGATCAGTGAGAATTGTGCTGCGCAGAATAACAGCAGTCAAATTTACATAAACATATTAAAAATAATACAGTATATCCTTGAAACAACTTTGGATTTTATCAACCTAACTTTTGGTGTAGGCCATCGCCTGTGCAAAACCCATTTATGGTCATGCCATAGACTTTTCAGGTCTTGGGGCTCAAGGTAGGCCTTGAAAGAACCATCTTGACGTAGCAGCTGCGGCCTGACACGCACACACAACCAGACAATCACACGCGCATACACTCCCTTGTATCACCGCCTTCGTTGTCTTATGACCTGTTGTAATTGTCATGTGCTTGTGCAGGAGTTTTTTGCCTAACTCAAACTATCCTCAAAATGAGGATAGTTCGAGCGTGTTTTTTTTTTATCCCCCTCTCCCTCCCTTGTGGTTTCCTGACTTCCGGGTTGAGTGAACGCTGGCGCGTTTGGCTGCCGCTGCTCAACCCGTATTGTGTTGAATTCTTTTTGTTCCTGATTGTAAAGTGTCCTTGGGTGTCTTGAAACGCGCTTATAAATAAAATGTATTATTATTATTAATTATTATTATTATTATTATCTGTGGGCGGCCCGGTAAAGTCGGCTTCACAGTAAGGTTGAATTTTAATGTATGCATGGCAGGCTTGGGCACTCTAAATTGTCCCTAGGTATGAGTGTGAGCGTGGATGATTGTTCGTCTCTGTGTGCCCTGCGATTGGTTGGCAACCAATTCAGGGTGTCCCCCGCCTACTGCCCGAAGACTTAGGCTCCAGCACCCCCCGCGACCCTAGTGAGGATGAACACTGAAAGTTGTAAGTTGAATTTTAATGTATGCTTTGAGGGGGCGCTGAAAGGTAACATTTTTTTAGACTAATTATTTGTTTATGTCATGCCAATAAAGAGATATTTCTGAAACAATGCTGCACAACAAAGAGAGGGAAGAGCGGAAGGAACTTGATTGTGTCTGCAGATTTAGAACCCCCCCCCCCCCCCCAAAAAAAACACGCTAGCGCGCATGTATGCTATGCTATTGTTTAAGAATCAGAATCAGAATCGCCTTTATTGTCATTGTATAGCTTACAACGAAATTCGGGTGCCACTCCTTAGTGCAATAAACGCTAGCTTACATTTGACCATGCCCGCGTCCAATAATGCAATGTGTTGTGGATGTGTTCAATACAGAAATAGCTCCCCTAACTGACACTACGCCACTTATCAATTCACAATCACAAAACAACCCCCCCCCCCCACCCCCACCCCCCGCGCGATCTCATAGGGAAGATGAGTTAGTGAAATCCAATTTATGTTTTGTATAAAATCATTATATAGATAATATTTCAATTTTTGATGCCATGGATACCATACCACATTCTAACTTATTGATGGTCGTTAAACCAAACTTGAGCCTTCAGCAAACATGTGGGTCGCTGGGAGAGCAGTCAGCTATGAAACATTCATTGGTAGCTTGACTACAGTTCACATTTGGATATCGTGTGAAAAAAATCTGTGTGGGAAATTGTTAAAGATATGGCGGCTGTTTATCAGATTCTGTGTCGGCCGACTTATCTAAGCAATTTTTTGTTTTTTTGTCTACCACAACCCGACAGAAAAAAAACAGCAAATCCTTGAGGACTAGATTTGAAAGGGCTAGTTTCAGGGTACCAACAATATTTGAGTGTTTTATTCTCTGCAAATTACAGTAATTAGATTTTTTCTGTGTTACCCATTAAGTTTGCAAGTAAAAAAAAATGTAATTCCCATTTTGGTCACGGTTTTAACATTAAATATTTTCAAAAAGAAGTCAACTCTTTTATATCCACTGACTGTTGAGTGAGTTATCCATGTTTCCATACTATCTCGAAGTACCCTTTAATGAGAAGTTTGCAATAGAAAAACATCATACCATTCTGCAATGGCTGTAGATGTAGTCTTCCACATCAACACTCACGGCACTGGTGCACTCGTCCAGAATCGCAAATTGGGGTTTGTGGTAGAACAGTCGGGCCATCTGCAAAGACAAGAGAAAAAAAGGAATGAAACGTTAAAATACACATATTTCAATGTGAATATCTGTCAAAGGTTTTAAAGATAATGCAGTGATCCCTCACTGTATCGCGCTTCATTTATCGCATTTTTTCCCCCCAAAGCACTGTATTCAGAAATAAATTGCCAAATAACTCAGAGGTTTTGTACATGGCTGTACGTATGATTGGTTTCCGGCGCGAGGCTGACCACTGACAGCACGAGTGGATTTATCCCGTGAGCTGATTGGCTGCGCATCTTCGCAGACCCGGCCAGCACATTCCCTTGTGTCTCGTCAAGCTGTTGACTCTCTGATCAGTGTCTTGTCACGAGGTTGCGTTTGCTACGTGCGTGGCGGGGAGAGCGAGAGCAAGAGAGTAAAGTTTGCATGTTCTCCTCAAATCTTGATGAACAGTGTACATGTGATTAAATACTTGTACTTAATACTTAAATACTGAAGGCATTATAAAGTGACCGTTATAAAACACAGTAGAGATAAATACTTACAGCCATCCTCTGCTTTTCTCCTCCACTGAAAACATCCATCCAGTCCTGCACTGAGTCCCAACTGCCCTCCCTGTTTAAGATGTGGCCCAGCTGAACATTGTCCAAGTACTCCTTCAATACCTGGAGTCGTGGGGAACAAAAGTAATGCGATTACAAAGACGCCACTGTATTTCCTGTAAGACAGAACTCAAGAAACACCAAAAATTTCCAACGGTTGGCAGGAGCCCTCAAACTAGAGCAGTCCTTATCAAATAGTGGGGTGTGCCCCCCTTCTAAGGGATTGGTCCATTTCTAAGCAGTTTCTGTGTTATTTTATATTATTCTACATTTGATGCAGTGTTGAATAAAACCGTTTCAAACGAATGGAACATTTGTCAGGTAATTGACTGTTTATCGTGCTCTCATTTGTCATCTGCAGCAAGCAATATGCAATACGTCAAATCCAGCTTGATTTGATAGCTTTCACTTGTCAGTCTTATGCTGCACCGCTGCCACCAAGTGGCAAATTGAAGAACTACACAGGGAACTGACTCAAAGACACATCGTCACGATAAATCACAAACCTACTGTGCAAAACTAAATCTAAGAGTCAATGAAAATTAATAAATAATGTGGTGTGTGAATATGATTAACAAATACTACTGCATTGAGAAATAATGAACAACAACAAACCCGTAATTATTTACTATTATTATTCATAAAATGTATTATTATTATTATCTACAGTATTTACAAAAAATTGCCCTTAAGGCATGCTGGCTACGATGCAAATTATACAAGCAAAGCCGTTTTTTTTTAGCCTCATCAACACACGCACACACACACGCACACACACACACACACACACGCACGCACACACGCACGCACACACGCACACTGTATTATGGGTAATGATAAACAAAAATCAGTTTGATTTATCATTAGCCCCAAAATTCTGTATTTTCTCAATATGTTTTTTTTGCCACAATTTTTAAACGTTTTATTTAGATACCTCAATGTCCTCCATGATAAAAGATGCTCACAAACGCAAAGAAACAAGGTTTAAAAAAAGTGAAAATATTAGAAAAACCCCATAGCAGTGCTGCCAATTTATGGCAATCGACTTCCAGAACAAATCTCTCTCTCTCTCTCTCCTCACACACACACACACACACACACACATAAATTTGAGGACATGGCATTCCAAATCCAATTCCAAGCGGCCTTTAGAACTGTTGAGCATTGCACTACACTTCTCCCTCTCCTGCCCCACTTTTTTTGTTTTTGTCTTTTTTGTCTCAGGCTGACCGGTCGCGGCCCACTGGGAGAATCCCCACCGCCCCCATAGGCCAGCCTGCCCCGAGCTCTTTTACATGTGCATGACCAACATAGTAAGCTTTTGCTTTTAATGGCAAAGTGGACTTTGTCCCACCTGATCAGATATTCCTTTCCTCCTTTGCTCTTCAATGGTGTCAGGGTAAATCACTTGGTCCCTCAGAGAACCGAGGGTCATATAGGGTCTCTGGGAGGGGAAAAAAAATTGTGTTGCTGAACACATTTTTCCTTTTCATTTATTTGTCAGTGTTGGCACTGTCGCCAGTTTGTATATGGTACCTGTGGAACATAAAAGAGCTTCCCTCTCTCTGGTTTAGTCAGTTGTCCCCCAAACAGAGGCCAAAGCTAGAAAACACAGACACAGTTACTTGAAAGGTTCAATAGTGCTAACGTATGTATATACAGACATCCATTGAACATATCGTATTTTCCGCACTATAGGGCGCACCAAAAAGTCTTCAATTTTCTTAAAAGCTCACAGAGCGCCTTAAAATCTGGTGCGTCTTTTGTATGGTCATTAAGGTAATGCTTCGACTCCAAGATGGCTCCTTCCTGGAGACATGCTTCCAATGTTATAACTTGCTGTTGGTTCATTGAGCTGTGTCGCTGCTTTATTAAATACGTTTTTGTTGCAGCTCAGAAAAAAGGAGAGCTGTGTGGTGTTAATTTTTTAAAAACAGTCTCAACAAATACAGGTACGTCTTTGTCTGTCTACGTGCCTTCTTCCGTTCGACTCGAGAGGCGTTCAAGACCGCTTCCGAAAAACGTAAACTAATGATTACTTAAATGAAACTACAAAAAATTAAAATAATACATCAAAACTGAAAAGCAAGCGAGGATATCACAAAATAAATTATATAGCCACCCCAACAGAATTTCTATTGCGATTTCATCATTTGTGAATACACAACAAAGGAATAAATAACTACTACTGACATCTGATCGCAGTAGTCGTGGCGCTATGATCAAGGAAATGCCACTGCGTTTTTCGGAGGGGGTCATGAACGCCTCTCGAGTTGAACGGAAGAGAAGGCACGGAGACAGACAAAGACTCACCTGTATTTGTTGAAAAAAGGAGAGCTGTGGTTTTATTTTTTTTTAAACGCAGACTTTATTCATGGTTTTCACAGTCTCAACAAGTACAGGTACTGTACGTCATTGTCCATCTCCGTGCCTTCTTCCGTTCCACTCGAGGCATTCATGGCTGCCTCCGAAAAATGTGAATTAATTATTACTTCAAAGAAACCACAAAGAAAATCAAGCGAGGAAATCTCAAAATAAATTCTGTAGGGGGAGATATAGAATTTATTTTGTGATTTCCTCACTTAATTTTCTGTTTTGATGCATTATTTTCAATTTTCGTAGTTTCATTTAAGTACAGTAATGGTTAATTTAAATGTGTCAGAGGCGGTCATGAATGCCTCTCAAGTTGAACGGACGCCTCTCGAGTTGAATGGAAGGAGCGTAGCACCATCTAGTGGAGACATTGGACATTGTAAATTGCGCCTTATAACATGAAGCGTCCAATGTATGAATTTTTTTTACAAAATAGCCATTCATTGAAGGTGCGCCTCATAATCCAGTGAGTCTTTTCGTGCGGAAAATACGGTACTGCATTTAAAGTTCAAGGACTTGATTTTGAGCATGTATGTCAGATATTTCAATTTAACCCCAATTCCCCGGCAAATAAAGGGGGTGGACTGTACAGTAAATAAACAAGTTGTTTCTTTATCAGATCACTGTATGGTTATTGTTTTTTATTTTTTCAACTCGCTAATCAGCTCCAAAATCCTGATTGTGCAAAACCAAGACATAACGATACTTTTGGACTGCTCCATTCCTCTCACCTGTTGGACCGTGTGAGTTATTTCTCTGATGAAATGCATGCCATATGAAATAAACAGCAGATGGAGAAAAAAACATTTTCCTTCATGTAGAAAACAAAAAAACTTACTTCTCCAAGGACTCTGAACAGCGAGCTCTTGCCACAACCATTTGGTCCGCACACAAGAACATTGGTGCCAGAACTCACCTTGAGTGGGCAAGAAAATTAAGTCGTTTTTGTTATTATACTCAACACTATTCTCACACTTTTAGTCTTCGTTCGTGACATAATTTCGCTTATAGTATTTTTTTTTAAATAATTGAAAAGGAGACATCTATCATTTCATCATCATCTATCATTGAATGTATTTAGCCTCCTAAAGTTTTTTCATGCCACAAATGGGCATAGTCATTTTGATTTATTTTTTTTAACCAAGGGAATGAAAGTGAAAGTCAAACTGAGATAATCACACACTTGAATAAGGCTTATTCAACAGGCAAAATTCAGTTTTGATTTTGCAAAAATGTAACCACAATCAAAGGAATCACTTTACCTCAAATGTGAGGTCTCTGATTAGAATGTCTCCATTTGGTGTTGCCAGAGGGGTATGGTCAAATCTGCAAAGTAAAAAGGGTTTCCGTTAAAAAAAAAAAAGAAAAAAGAAAAAGAGGCACAAATATGCTTACTTGATGAGGTTATCTCTGTTGATAATTTGACCTTTTCCAGGCACGAGTGTCAGACTTTCTGTTGTGTCAGTCTCTATAAGTAGAATACCATTTAGTCAGAGACAGTACACTGATTTTTTTTTTGTATTATTCATTGAACATCAGAATTACTAAAAACATTATTTTCTAACAAGAACAACTACAACAGAGTGATCACCCGCATCCACTTTTCTAATTAATACGTCCAAGAGTGCATTTGTTTGCCTAAAATATTAAATGTTTTCATTTCAAGTCTTGCAACATCTAATTGAATGTACCGTATTGGCCCGAATATAAGACGGTGTTTTTTGCATTAAATAAGACTGAAAAAGTGGGGGTCGTCTTATATTCGGGTCTAGACATTATACCCATTCACGACGGTAGCTGGCGCCAGATATCATTGAAGCGAATGCTGAACTTGACTCCCCAGGCCAACGTGAACCCGTCACGAAGAAGAAAAATAAAAATAGCGGTAGCACGAAGAAGAAAAATAAAAAATAGCGGTAAGAGAAAAGAGAAGAAAATAATAGAAGAGATAACAGAAAATGGAGAAACGTAGCGACAATCTGGAGAAAAGTGGGTCGAAGATCGGCCAGGTTAACCGGCAGCTGAGGAGAAGTGATGAACTAATTTCAAAAACCAGAAGCCATTCATTTACGAATGTGATTGCACTATAGTTTACATATTTAAATGTTCAGATATTAAGATTTGAATGAGGCAAAATAACATGCTTTTTCTCTCAAATATATTGTTATAATCATTTGTTTCAGATGTACTGTAATTATTTTCTGTATAAAAATTAATTTGGTGTTCAAAAAGGCTTTTTTCAAACTTGAGTCTTGAAAAAGAGGGGGTCGTCTTATAATCAGGGCTGTCTTATATTCGGGCCAATACCGTATTTGTCCAATTTGTTAGCCTTACTCAGAAGGTAAGCTATGTGTAGGATTTTTGTTGAAAAACTGTCACCGATTTACATTTACATCAAGCATTGTGTCATTTCATACCAAGAACAGCTGCTGCAACGCAAAAGAAAACAGTGATTGCAACAAACCATATTCACCCTTCTGTTGTGAAACCATGGTGCGTTCATATTTGCCAGAATTTAAATCCTTCAAGACTTTTAACAGCTCAGTGATACGAGTTGTGAATCTGTGGGGGAGGAGAAGACAACAACCAAATGAGATCAGAAATAACTTAATTGAGCAGAGAAGATTAGTCTACTGACTCTACTCTAAGCACTAATCTACGTTTGGTCATTAGTCGACTGGCAAAATACCGTATTTTCTGCACTATAAGGCGCACCTCAAAGCATTAAATTTTCTCAAAAGACGACAGTGCGCCTTATAACCCGATGCGTCATACATGAATCAATACTCTGATTTTCTGGAAAGTGCTATGTTACAGCTGCAGCAGTTGTGAAAGCGCTATATCAATAAAGCTGTATTGTATTCCCTTTAGCGTAGCTCCATCTAGTGGATGCATAACGCAACCGCAGCCAATATTGTGGTTTTTATACTACGCGCCTTGTAATGCGGTGTGCCCTATATGTGAAAACTGTTTTTAAATAGGCCATTCATTGAAGGTGCGCCTTATACTCGAAGCGCTTGACTCGTGGCAGTCATAGTCAGGAATAATGATGAGGGAAAAGAACATGAAAAGCAGAGAAGTCACTGCTCATTCCACACGATTGTTGTTGTTTTTTCAGAATTAAATACTTACCCCGAGAGCCGAGTCATTTCTCGACCAGCAAGAACAATCCTGCCAAGAGCCTGGGACATCCGAAGGAGCATCCTGCCACTTTGGTAATAATCCTACCGAAAAAATGTCCAACATTACTTAAGACTCGTAGTTTGAAAACACATACACTAAACATTTTTTAGAACAAAATATTTTTGATTTGGGTCATTGTCATTCAGTGTTCAAGACGATCTGAGGGTGGATGAAGAATTTAAGCAGGCTATAGTATCTCACAAAAATGAGTACACCCCTATTTTTGTAAATATTTTTCCTATGTTTTCATGGAACAACACAAGAGAGAAGACATTTTGCTAAAATATAGACAGTTTGTAGCTCTTGCCTCCGAATAGAATGGGGACTTCTTTCCAGTGAATGGGAGCCATTGCTTCTTCACAGGGAAACGTGTTAATGACATCTATAAAATCCTAAATTTGGGAGCAATGTCAGCCACCTTATATTTTGTATTTTGTATTTTTTATCTTGCATTCTGTACTGTGTACAGCTCTATTTTGTTCTGGAACATTTATTTGTGCATGCAATACTTTGTTTTTCTTTTTACCCCACCCCCCTTCCCCCTCCAATTCTGCTGCTGAAGATTGCAAATTTCCCCAGTGCGGGACAAATAAAGGTTTTCTTATTCTTATTCTTATTCTTATTCTTAATACTTTTGGAATACAAAGAGTGCATGCATATACATGTGCAAATAAATTTGCATGATGATCAATCATGGTTTTCATGCATTAAGTGGCGTTAACATTTTCTCTCTCGGAAGCATATAAACGTCAACAAAATCAATACTATTGCCACCTTGGCCATCATCATGTGGAGCAAGAATTCTTTTATTCAGACATGTTATTTTCCACCAAGTGCCATATTGAACTTTCACAGACCAGTATGAGAGCGTGTGATTGTGTTAACACCAATTTTAAAATGTTCCCCGGTTACACTTACCAGTCACATGGCACCAAATGGGGAAAAGGGGAAAATATAGATCGGGGAAAAAATTATAATTGGGCCCAATTTGGATGTTTCACTCTGGAGTACCCATTTTTGTTGAGTTATTAACAGCTGTTTTGAGGGGCCAGCAAATTTCCATTGTGTTACAAGCGATGGACTACATTGTATTGCCATTTTTCTTCATTGCTGTCCATGAAAGGATAATAAAATATTAATGATAATGTGAGCAGAGTAGTCACTGTTGTAATACACAGTATATAATTACCTTCAAAGCTTCAATTTGTTTCTATTCAATGCATATAGTAAATCACTATTCCAAACTTTCTTCCTGAGATTACAAATCTGAATGGTCAGAGTCATTTAAAATGTGATCCACTATTTGTACAATTTACATAATGATTTTATCTGCCCACTGGTAGCTAAAACAATTCAAAATACAATGAGGGAAAAGGCAGTGGAATTGCATTTTTTCTGATGTATGAGTGTGATTGATCTTGCTGACCTCCAGGAGCTCAGACTGTGTGCTGTGATGATGTCGCGGGTGGGACAGGTTTAAGAAAGGCCTGCTAACCACCAGGTATCCCACAACAGTGGCAATGTCTGCAGGAGATCCACACATGCACACACACAAACACACACACACACACACACACAGACACAGACACACGCGCGCGAACAAATTAGAAAACAGACACACGTTTTTCAATTTCAGTTTGTAGCTACGACTACTTGGCTGAGGTGGGTGCAGCAGTAAATTCTTCTGGTCAGTCATTCTTCACTCCACAGCAAAGAATGTGTATATGTATATGTGATATACATATAATGTTCTTCATAGAAGTTTAAAAAAATGGCAATTCAGAATAACTGGGATACAGTTAAAAATGTTGGTGCAACGAATGCTTGTTTAAAAAAAATAAATAAATAAATGTCAGGCGCACCAGTGGACCCAGTGCAAAAAGTTAGCCTACAGCCCTGCAATGCCATCATATAATGCTAATCTCAAGTCTGCGCTCGGAAGTCAAAGCAAAACAACCAGCCGAATAATGGCACGCATCTCAAAAACCTAACTCGGGATCATAACTTGAACCCTAACCCTAACCCTAGACACTCTGGAGGAGGTGGGCAACAGGAGGATGCTAGCTAAGCTAACAGCTATGATGGACAGACCCTCCCACCCCCTCCAGGCCACCCTGACAGCACTGGGCCGCTCCTTCAGCCAGAGACTGATACACCCGCGCTGCAAGAAGGAGAGATACCGCCGCTCGTTCCTGCCGACTGCTGTCAGACTATTGAATAGACCTGTCCTGAAAACCTGGACTCACCGTCGACTCACCCATTTTTAATATGCTTATACAGTCAAACCTCGGTTTTCGAACGTCTCGGTTCTCGTACAATTCGGTTTTCGAACTAAAATTTCGAGTTTTTTATGCCTCGGATGACGAACAAATAGCGGTTCTCGAACTAACTGAGCGCACGTGAATACGTCACTTCACTCCTCTCGGCTTCGCTGCTACCTCGTGTAGCGTAGCGTCGAAGCCGAGAGGAGGTAGCGAAGCAGAGAGGAGTGAAGTGACGTTCCCCTCGTGTAGCCGCGCTCCCTCGGGAAGCGTCGCTTCACAGGAAGAGACCATTGTGTGCAGACGTTTTTGTATTGTTCAATAGATGTTTTTAAAAAAGCAGATGTGTTTGGTGAAACGCTTCCTAGTGTAGCGGCGATTGTGAGCAGACGAGTTTGTATTGTTCAATAAAAAAAAGCAGACGTGTTTGGTAAGAGGAGGAGTAAAATCCCCCTCTTTTCAGAATGGTTTGCCCTAGCAGCACGGAGGAAGTGCGTGCATTTGTTTACCCCTGCATTGCCGCTGCATGCAGAATCAGAATCAGAATCGCCTTTATTGTCATTGTATTGCATACAACAAAATTTGGGTGCCACTCCTTAGTGCATTTCATAAAAATGTGCAGCGGCACATAAGGAACACTCTGGTGTCCGGTGTCTCATTATTATGCAATAATCATACAGAAACAGATTCCTCGTGTATGTGAGAATTACGTGATATTGGACTGTTATTTTTGCATCGTTTATCAGCCCCTAATCATGGCACCAAAGAAAGCAAGTGGTCAACCTGGTGAAGAAAAGAGGAAAATAGTGCGCAAAACTATAGAATTTAAGAAAGATTTAATCGCGAAATATGAGTCAGGTGTGCGTGTGTCTGTGTTGTGTCTTCAATTTTTATGTTACTATGTTAATGTTAAAATTGGTGAAAATAAAGTATATTACAGTTTGTTTGTACAGTATTTTACATATTACCTGCTCTTCTATTACATTTGTACAGTTTATGGTGTGAAATTGTAAAAAAAAAGTGGTTTAAAAAAGTTGTTTTCTTGACTTGGAACGGATTAAAGATTTTTACATTGATTCCAATGGGAAACATGGTTTCGGTTTTCGAACAATTCGGTTTCAAAACAGTCTTCTGGAACGGATTAAGTACGAAAACCGAGGTTTGACTGTATTTATATTTTATATTTAGATTTATTGATATATTTTTTGTTCTTCTACTTTCTCCCTTTCATAATTTTGCTGCTGTAAATTGGGAATTTCTTCATTGCGATTCAAATAAAGGTTATCTTATAAAAACATAATAGTACTTATATGTAAAAAAAAAAATTTAAAAAAATTCCACTTACATTTGGCAATTATGCTGTCCACAAATCCCATTGTAAAACGGAAGAAGATGAAGTTATGTAGATGGTCAACCTGGAAGATATGTATGAAAAAATCTGACTGAGCGTGTGTGAATTCTGAACCACTTATCCATCAAAAGCATGACATTTTTTTTTCATTTCAAGCATATAAAAATGAGTAAAATAAAAGGATTGATATTATTTGAAAAAAAAATCAACACAAACGGCAAATAATTAGCCTGTTTACACAAACATGATTATTTTCATGCACAAAAAGGAGGAGGAAGAAGCTTAAAGAAGCTCTTTTTGTTTACTAATATATCAACATTACTGATGAATCTTAAGTGTTGATGTAAAAAGACAAAATTTGTGAGTCAAGGTTCGTAACGGGTTCGATATACTGCATATCACAGAGAGATAAAGATAAAGATAGAGCTAGGGAGATAAAGATAGAGAGAGAGAGACAGAGAGATAGAGAGAGATATGCAAAACAGTAACACATACAGTCACACTACACTACAACCTCAACTAATACCTACCAGTTTTTTAAAAGTAGTGTGAATGGTCTGTTTTTCTCTCAGGTTCCCATTGTAGAATGCAATCTCCTCACTGCAGGAAAAAAAAGGTTGATTTACACAGTAGATGGCAATTTTCAGGGGATGTTTTGAACTGCTTGATAAATAATTCATCTTTAAAACCTGCATTTCATGTTTAATTGGGTCATCTTTATCTGATATTGAAATTTGTTCGATCTCGAAGCTTAAAAAAGTATATACAGTGGTACCTCAACTTACGAGTGTCTCTTCATATAAAATTTTCAAGTTACAAAATGCCTCAACAGGAAAATATTGCCTCTTGTTAAAGAAATTTCAAGATACAAAAGGTGAAAATACAGTGTGGGCCGCTATTCACAGCTCAGAGTTTCCTGAACGCAACTTTCTTATAGCTGCTCTGCCATTGGCTATTACCTAGCATCTTCCTGGAATCCCATTGACTAAGAGGGACTCCAGTCTATGCAGCATCTTCGTCAATCGCCCCTCAGGCCATGAGGCGTTCCGATAGTTTTACGTAAATGTGAATCACCCAGAAAGACGTTCACCAGTCGTGCTATCGCTCATGATGCTGATGTTTGCTTTGGACATTTTCAAAAGATTGTTAAAAGCCGACAAAAGCAAACGTCCTTGGATTAGTTCTTTATAAACGCCAGCCAAAAACCACTTCTGAGAGAGAACATGAACTAAAGAGGGCAAACAACAATGAGGACACAGTTAAAAGTTAAATTACCATAATTTTTATTCTTTACTTTCTTCTTTTTTATATTATGCACAATTCTCATTTATTGTGCAATAATATAATTGTAACATGTATTTGTTACATATGTTGATCCATTTTTATGCTTTAGAAAACATTTATGTCTGAATTTCGGGGAGGTTTGGAACGCATTAGGGCATTTACATGGAAAACGCATCTCTACTTACCAAATTTTCTAGTTAAATTTCTCCCAGAACCAATTCATTTCGTAAGTAGAGGTTCCACTGTATTCGAGTTATGAAAAATAATGAAATTTGAGAAGAGGACAGACACTTGACTGCACTGTAGTTTCACTGGTCACACTGTCCTGCTTACTGGCAAATCCGTTGCAAGAGGTTAAATCGGACATCATACAAAGTGACTTGGCCTACAAGTTCTTAAAAACAAAGACATCATGTCACAAGCCAAAGAAATTTAAGAACAGGTGCACATATGCATAAAATCTATCAGTGTGGTAAAAGCCTTTAGGACTCCAGTGAATCATGTCAAGAGCCACACCCACAAATGGGAAACAATCCAAAACTGTAAGGTCACAAAAGAACCCAGAGCGACATTCAAAGAACTGTAGTTTTTCACTGGCATTGGTTCGTGACACAGCTATTTGGAAGACATTGTGCAAAAATGGCATCCATGGGAAAGTTTCAAACGGCCAAAAAACACATTGATTAACCCCGAAGACTTTTGGAGAAATTCATCCATCCATTCATCCATCCATTTTCCAATCTGCTTATCATTACAAGGGTCGCGGGCATGCTGGAGCCAATCCCAGGGCAATGGGCGGGTCACAGCCTGAACTGGTTGCCACCCAATCGCAGGGGACACAGACGATCCATCCGCACTCACAATCACACCGTGGGAAAATTTTGAGTGTTCCGTTAACCTGCCATGCAGGATTGTTGGAGGAACACGTTCAAAATTTCTTTGCCACAAGGAGAACCGTTTGCAACCTTTTACGAACCCTGACAAAAACCCAACATTCGCTAGGTTTGAAAGCATTCGCTGCTCAGTGAGATAAGGCTTTATGAGACAGGATGTAATATGAGATCATAACTATTGGGTTTTTTTTTTTCCTTTAACAATGCAAGCACAGGCCGCAAAAGAAAATCTGTATTGAAACAGACGAACGACTTCCAAATTCTTAGTGCTGGTTCATTTACCTGTTGGTGATGAGGCGAGAGTTTACATAACGGTACTCTCCCTCATAGCGTTGCTCCGTGACAGTCATTTTGCCGATGGGTCTCCTCAATCGGGTCAGCAGCAAACCGGAGATGAGCAGGTATGACATCATGATGGCTGGGCCCTAGGTAGGCAGAGAATTATAGATGTCGATAAATACATCCATCCATCGATCCATTTTCTTCCGCTTATCCTGTGTCGGTTCGCAGGGCCAACAGCTTTAGCAGGGAAGCCCAGACTTCCCTCTCCCCAGCCACTTGTTCCAGCTCTTCCCAGCGGTGTCCCGAGGCGTTCCAAGGCAAGCTGGGTGACATAGTCTCTCCAGCGTGTCCTGGGTAATCCCCGGGGCCTCCTGCCGGTGGGACATGCCCGGAACACTTCACCAGGGAGGCATTCAGGGGGCATCCTAATCAGATGCCCGAGCCACCTCATCTGGCTCCTCTTGACGTGGAGGAGAAGCGCCATGACTCGGAGCCCCTCCAGGATGACCGAGGTTCTCACCTTATCTCTAAGGGAGAGCCCGGACACCCTGCGGAGAAAGCTCATGTCGGCCGCTTGTATGCAGGATCTTGTTCTTTCGATCACGACCCATAGCTCGCGACCATAGATGAGGGTTGGAACGTAGATCGACCAGTAAATTGAGAGCTTCGCCTTTTGGCTCAGCTCCTTCTTCACCACGACAAACCGATACAAAGTCCGCATCACAGTAGGGTGTAGGGCTAGTCCACTGTTCCACGGCCAAGACGAAAACCGGACTGCTCCTCCTGAATCTGAGGCTCAACTACCCGACGGACCCTCCTCTCCAGCGCCCCTGAATAGACTTTATTACCAGGGAGGCTGAGGAGTCTGATCCCTCTGTAGTTGGAACACGCCCTCCGGTCCCCCTTTTTAAAAAGAGGAACCACCAACCCGGTCTGCCAATCCAGAGGCCCTCTCCCCGATGACCATGCAATGTTGCAGGGGCGTGTCAACCAGACAGCCTACAACATCGAGAGCCTTGAGGAACTCCGGGTGAATCTCATCCAACCCTGGGGTTCTGCCACCAAGGAGCTTTTGAACCACATCGGTAACTTCAACCCCGGAGATAGGAGAGCCCACCTCAGAGTCCTCATACTGTGCTTCCTGCAAGGAAGGTGTGTTGGTGGAGTTCCGGAGGTCTTTGAAGTATTCTGCCCACCGACCCGTCCCGAGTCGAGGTCAGCAGTGCCCCATCCCCACTGTACACAGTGTTAGTGGTGCACTGCTTCCCCCTCCTGAGACGTCGGATGGTGGACCAGAATTTCCTCAAAGCCATCCGGAAGTCGGCTTCCATGGCCTCAGCGAACGTTTCCCACGCCTGAGTTTTTGCATTCCGCTTAGCCAGTCAATACTCATCAGCGGCCTCTGGCCACATCCCACCCCTAAATTAGACACTTAGACAATTTCAATGACCTTGGAAACAAGCATAATGTCGCATACCTGAGCTCCAATGGCACTTGTCAGCTTGAAGATGTACAGACCAATATCGAGCAAAGGCTGCGGAAAAGACAAAACTGACTATCAGTGTTTGACAACAACTCAAGGGCATATCTATGTATTACACTCGTGAACAAAAATTAGGTTCCCTTCAATTTAAGTAAAGAAAAAAAAAAGAAACCACACAATCTTCAGTGATGGGGCATTGGGATTTTCCAAGAATTTTGTAGTAGATAGAAGTGATCATTTGAAAATATAAACAATGGAAGGGATTTTTACATATAAAGTGTTGTACATCGGTATTTACGTTTCCTAATTATTGTGCGAAAACATTAACATGATCAGAATATGCACATTAATGAATGTTAGTACTTATGAATAATAACGAGGACTGTCCGTTAAGTCGTTTTAGAATTGATTATCAATAACTCCATCGAGTGCTCGGGAAATCGACCCATACTTCCATTTCAAGCCAGCAAATTTTGTGTCAACCAAAATTTTGTGGTCAACTTTTTCCCCCCAAACCAAAATAATACATTACAATAACAATAATTGTTTATGTAGTTTCAGCAAATTTGTTATGTCAGAAGTGTGTATCACACTGGTAGACTGTCGCACCAATCTGCGGCCAAGCACAAGCTCTCGGCTTCAAAAAGGTTGGTGTACTACGTTTACAGGTACGTAGCAAATTAAACAGAGGTTGGCCAATGACTTCTGACATGAATGTACAGTATTAATCTATTTCCCAAATCGTATTCAATGTGTTTTTCATGAGCGCAAGAACCATTATGCTGAGAGTTTAAGTTTTGTACCTTGCTGAGGTTGGAATAGAGATCCACCACACTGTTGCAAAATTTTTCAACATCTTGAGTCAACAACTGGTCTGCATTGGCAATCCGGTTGTCCAAGTTGCCCATTTTATAGTAGGTGAAGCCCCTGAAAGACAGGAAAAAGGATTTCAGGGAATACATGAACAATAACTGGATATCAAGAATCACGACCCATATAAAAAGGTGCGCTTTCCTACGCGTTCAGTTTTCAACTGTCCACCGCTCAAGACAGAGTTCAATTTGGTTGAAATTAATATCTGCTGGGAAGAGTCCCAGCATGCTGCAGCCATTGAAAAAATGTTTTGTCTGGATTCTGCAGTTGGATGCTGAACAATGGGCAACATGCATGTGTAAGAAAGTGGAGAGAGAGATGGGGAAATAAGTCTGTTGCAAAAAAAAAAAAAAAAAGTGGTAATAGTACTTTTTTCTAGAAATGACAGATTGTGGACCCAGCAGGCAAGGAGTCCCCCTTGGCGTTGTCAGCAACCCATGGCTCAAGAGCCACATGCAGCTCTTTCATCCTTATGTTGCGACTCTGCACGACTTGGGAAAACGAAGCTACGTATCCGATTAAATCATTAAAAGCGTCTGTCTCAAAAACGTGTTTCACTTCTTTCTACAGACCTTATGCAATTTGGATGATCAGCAGTCGCCTTCTTCAGAGACCTTTGTGAGCACTTGCCGTATATTCAAGCATTTATTTTGCCAAAATTTGATTGTTCTGTAAAATAGTGCTCCCCCCCAATGTATTTTTAAATTCAGGTGAAGGCTCCGCTACACGCTCCAAAAGCATTTTGGTTTGGTGTATAAGTTCAGCTCTGGAGGTTTGCTCTCAGTTTTGCCTTTTAATTGTTTGAAAGATACCTTCAACTGTGATTTTTTAATAACTGTATTTTCTGCACTATAAGGCGCTTCAGATGACAAGGCGCACCTTCAATGAATGGCCTATTTTAAAACTGTTTTCAGATATAGGAGCACTGCGTCATAAGGTGCATAGAAGCTACAATACTGGCTGCGGTTGCGCAATGCATCCACTAGATGGTGCTACTCTAAAGGGAATACAATACAATACTGTTCAGCTTTATTCCCACAGAGCCTTCACAACCACTGCAGCTGTAACAAAGCCATTAGAACTGGTCACAAACACGGACATGAAATGTATAAATACAAATGGCATAACAAAACAATACAGTAAAAGAAAGACAAGATTTGAAGACCATTGATTCAAGTAAAAAAGGCTTGCATCCACAAAGGGCTAAATATCCCCAGAGGGCTTGCGTGTCTCCTCCTTCCTTCGTTTAGTCAGTAGTTAACTATGCTTTTAGTACTATCTTCATTTCAATATGGCTGCTCAAAGCTGACAAAGTAGTTGTCTGTTTGAGTGTGTGTTGGCAACTGCACCTGTCAATTCGTATCGGGCAGAACCCTTTTAGTTTACAATTAGTTCCTGCTAATAATCACCACTAGATGGCATAGGAACACTAAGAGGAAAATACAGTCAAACCTCGGTTTTCGAACGCCTCTGTTCTCGTCCAATTCGGTTTTCGAGTTTTTTATGCCTCGGATGACGAACACATTTCGGTTTCTCGAACAAACTGAATGCATCATTTGACTCCTCTCGCCCTCCTTACACGAGGAAGTGACGCTCCCTCGGGTAGAAGAGGAAGCGACGCTTCCTCATGTTGCTTTCCATTGTGAGTTGACGTGTTCAGTAAACATTTTTATTTTAAAAGGAGCATTTCGGTTTTCGAACAGTTTCGGTTTTCGAACAGCCTTCTGCATCGGATTATGGACGAAAACCGAGGTTTGACTGTAGCTTGATGGGGAATGTAAAGAGAGTTACAGTCTCTTCATATCAGGTGCATCTATTATAGGGCGCACAGTCGGCTATTGAGAAAAATGAATGCTTGAATTGAATGTGCCTTATAGTTGCCGTTATTGTTAATTTATTCACAAAAATAAAAAATTACCGGATCCTTATGATTGTATCGAAATCAGCTTTGTCGTATTGAATCGTGTCATTCCAAAAAAGTGATACAGCACGTTGTGTCGAACCGTTGAGCCTTTTGAATCGATGTATCGTGTCGGTCAAAAAGACATTTGGTAACACCCCTAATAAATATAGTTATAGGCATAAAACCGCAACAAGAGAAAGTTATTTAAGTTTAAAGAGATGCTTATACAAAGCCTCTTTTGCTAATTTGATGATAGTGTATTACTTACTGCAGGTACTGGTCATATAGGTTCTTTGTGAGCCGCTCTCGAAACCTCAGTTTCAGCTCATTCAGTCCCAACTTCAGGAAGTTGTTCACCAAGGCTATCTGTAAAGCAACAGATCACATGAATCCCTTGTAAAAAAAAACGCCTTCAAAAGGGAGTGTAGTGTAAGGAGTAATGGAATGAGAAATTTAGTAAATGAAAGTCAAGATTTGTATTTTTACTATAAACAATGGTGCAACTCACAGAAATAACTCACTGGGAACGAAGCGGATAAAGATGACAATAATGTGTTACAATAATAGGTTTTAAATAACTTATTTCAACTCCTGTGCATCACCAGATTATACCAATGGTGAAAAAAAATGGCTGCAACATCATGCTTTGGGTTCATTTTTCTTCAGCCTAAACTGGCTCTTTTGTCAAGTGATGAATGGACAACTCCAAACACGGTGTACTGTTTCTGGCCGTTCAAGTTTGATTCATTCAAAGACAAAGCTTGAAAACCCATCCATCCATGTTCGAATGTGCTGATCATCACAAGGGCATGCTGGAGCCTATCCCAGCTGTCTTCGGGCAGTAGGCGGGGTACACCCTGAACCGGTTGCAAGCCAAGCGCAGGGCACACAGAGACTAATAACCATCCGCACTCACATTGACACTGAGGGACAATTTAGAGTGTTCAATCAGCCTACCATGCATATTTTTGGAATGTGGGAGGAGACCAGAGTAGCCGGACAAAACCCACACAGGCACGCAGAGAACATGCAAACTCCACACAGGAAGGCCAGAGCGGAGTCGAACCCTACACCTCTGCCCGGGGGGCAACTGTGAGAAAATAACGCCAAGCAACCAAGGAAACAATAGCAATCGGCTTGGACAGTTTCGCGTTGACATCATCAGGTTAACGCAATTTGGTCCTAAAAATGGGCATTAAGAAATCTGCAAAATATCGTCAGAAAACAAGCCGATAATCAGCAGTGAAGCAGGAGTATTCTGAAGATTTTGTTTGGGACAATTTGAGTTTGAAAGGAAAACTTACATAAATATTAAAAATAATATGCATGTACTGTAAGCATATAGGGCGGCCCGGTAGTCCAGTGGTTAGCACGTCGGCTTCACAGTGCAGAGGTACCGGGTTCGATTCCAGCTCCGGCCTCCCTGTGTGGAGTTTGCATGTTCTCCCCGGGCCTGCGTGGGTTTTCTCCGGGTGCTCCGGTTTCCTCCCACATTCCAAAAACATGCATGGCAGGCTGATTGGATGCTCTAAATTGTCCCTAGGTGTGAGTGTGGGTGTGGATGGTTGTTCGTCTCTGTGTGCCCTGCGATTGGCTGGCAACTGATTCAGACTGCCCGAAGACAGCTGGGATAGGCTCCAGCACCCCCCGCGACCCTAGTGAGGATCAAGCGGTTCGGAAAATGGATGGATGGATGTAAGCATATAGCACTTAGCATGCACAATTTCTATTATGTGTGCCTGGCAAGGGCCAAGGTCTCATCAGTGAAATTCAGAAATCAAAGCTGTTTGAGCAGCGTATGAACATCTGAGTTTTGGCCGAAGAGAGTTCCGTTTCTGTTTTTCAATGTTTTTACTGTTTGTCCTGCACAATGTGTGGCTGAAAGCGCAGCGGCGATTGTCTGTGCTGTCATGTGTCTGAAGCATGCTGGCAACTCAGATTTTGGCTCGCAACACAAGGCAAGGGTAAAAAAAAAAAAACACCAAAAAGACCTGCTCATTAATCAAAAGACCTAGGTGGGGGCACTCAAAAGTCAAGGTATCACTGTACCAATCCATTGAAAAGAAATTGTGAAGACATTGTGAAGCAAATAAAATTGATGTTCACAATAGAAATACAACATAAAAATAGAAATAAGACAGACACTTACAACTGGCATGAATCGGATGAAGCTGAACAAGAAGGTCTTGAAATCTTTAGTCGAGCGGCCAATTATTGCACTGCAAAACATACACAAAGACAATCAAGTAAGAAATTGGGGGTGTGGAGGGTGGGCAGGGGTTGCTGGTTGAAATTCATCTTGGACACTAAATCTAAATCTCATCCTCTCGGCCCTTTTTGTGTGGAATTTGCATGTTCCCCAAAATCCTTGGTGGGTTTTATCTTGGGGCTGCAATCTCTTCAACAACATTGAAGAGGACATATTGTGGGAAAGCTCCAGCCTTCCTGTGAGGAGTTTGCATGTTCTCGCCGTGCCTGTGTGGGTTTTCTTCAGGTACTCTGGTTTCCTCCCACATTCCAAAAACATGCATGACAGGCTGATTGAACACTCAAAATTGTCCCGAGGTGTGATTGTGAGCACAGGCGGTTGTTCGTCTCTGTGTGCCCTGCAATTGGCTGACAAATGCTTATACTCACATGGGTCGTGGGCCATGCTGGAGCCTAACCAAGCTGTCTTCGGGCAGTTGGCGGGGTACAACCTGAACTGGTTGCCGGCCAATCGCAGGGCACACATAGACAAACAACCATTCAAGCTCATACTCACACCTCGGAACAATTTAGAGTATTCCATTAACCTTGCATGCATGTTTTTGGAATGTGGGAGGAAACCCGAGTACCCGCAGAAAACTCACGCAGACCAGGGGAGAACATGCAAGCGCCACATAGGAAAGCCGGAGCCGGAATCAAACCCTTCATCTCTGCACTATGCCGCCGATGCATTAACAGGGTTCCCACTCTTCCACTTGCTTTTTATTTATGGACCTTTTAATGACTTTTGAGGACCAATTTTGCCATTTTTTTAAGGACCTTTTCTCCATTCAGCGGGGGATTCACGGTGGATTTAATGCACGCTCAGCAATACACGAGCTGAACAGAAAGCCGCATATAACTGAGCTGGTGTTCAAATCATTGCTGCCAAAGGAAAGGCACATCTTTATTTTTAGGGGCAATCACTTAACCCTTCATTTGACATACTGTATGTCAAATTGTCACTTTGCTACCTGTATCACAGGTAGGAAAACGAAAAAAGCTTTTTAATTAATTCTCAAATAAAACACACAAAGAAAAATTTTAATTGAGAAAATATAAAACTTCAATTTATTTTCGAATAAACACAACACTAACAGAGCTAATGGTCATATGGGTCACCTGGACAGGGTTTAGAAAAATCTGGTTTTACTAACAGTAGTACTGATTGCCTATTTTAGCAGTATCCAGGATACCTGAACAGCTGAAATGCATGTCAGAAGTCTAAATCCCAAATGGTCCAACCCTATTATTTTCCCTCATATCACCTTCAATGATCAGACATGTTTTATAATGACAAATATGAAACTGATATGACAATTAGGGAATAGCAGACAGTGACTTAGTTTTCTCCTCAATCTCTTTTGCAAGTTCTTGGCGATTAATTTTTTCTGTTTTGCTGTGTGCCTTTGCTGTGTGCCTCAATGCATTTGACTTGACCAGGAGGCTATGACAAGTTTTACCTCTCACGGAGATGCCCTTCTTGCACACTCGGCAGTAGGCCGACGTATAATCGCCAACAATTTTTCCGACCCAAACACGGAACTCCGGCTTCTCCAGCCACCCCACTTGAAAATAGCATTGTCCCGGAATATTTGGAGCGACGCCACTCAAGTGAAGCGCGCCTCAGCAGTCGAAAGTCCACTGCTCTCTGCTGTGTGCATCCGCGCGAACATGCACGTACGCGCACGTCTTTTGGTTTCACCCAAGCAACCGACGTCACAAATCAAATACGCTTTGATCTACGACAACAAAAAGCTAGCCTAGCCGAGACAACAGCTAAGCTTAGCACACACAGCAGAGAGCAGCGGACTGTCGACTGCTGAGGCGCGCTTCGCTCGAGTGGCATCGCTACATATTTGTCTGTCACTTGTTGAGATCGATAAATTCGATGAATAGATTTTTCCAGAAAATACGGGAATTGTTTGCCGAGCCGACAACCAAACCATCCATTCACTGCCCCAGGATAGCGTCAATCTATTGTTGTTTCCCGGAATGACCCCAAGTGATCATGTGATCATCGTCGGAACTAATCGGAGACGGCGGGAAAAGCAGAGCGGGTACCAGGTCCTGCATTTTCCGACAAAACTATGAATTGGAAGGGTGGGGAAAATGACATACACAAATGAAATAAACACCACAGGTTAATTTTTATGGACTTTCATGGATTTTAGATTTTCCTGAAAATTATGGACAATTAAGTACATAATTTTACAACTTCTTTTTTTAATTGATTTTTATTAACTTTAAGGACCCGTACAAACCCTGATTAACCATTTGAACTGATTCAATTCCAGCTACGGCCTTCCTGTGCGGAGTTTGCATCTTCTCTCTATGCCTGTGTGGGTTTTCTCCGGGTACTCGGGTTTCCTCCCACATTCCAAAAACATGCATGGCAGGCTGATTGAACACTCTAAATTGTCCCTAGGTGTGCTTGTGAGTGGGGATGATTGTTCGTTTTATGTTTGCCCTGCGATTGGCTGGCAACTGGTTCAGGGTGTTCACCGACTACTGCCCGAAGAGGGCTGGGATAAGCTCCAGCACGCCTCGCGATCCTTGTGAGGATAAACCAGTTCAGAATGGATGGATGGATGGATGGACTTGGTACAAACACACAATACAATCCTCCGAAAATAGATACTTTTTATGGACACTTCCTTTTCTTCCGAATGATGAGATGGTTGGAGCTTATCCCAGCTCCCATTGGGCCATTGATGGGGCGCACTCTGGACTGCTTACCAGTCAATGGCAGATATAAAGTATTTATGATGTAAAATACAGCACCATCATAACTGTGAAAACAGCCTGACCTTTCGATCATGGTTCCATTCTGGATCATCCATACGTCACAGTAGGTCCTTGCCACCAACATCACAGCGAATAAAGATCAGGTATCCAGTCTGGCATGAAAACAGTGACAAGAGAAGAACTCTTACAGATTGTAAAACACTCTTGATGATAATGTTTTTTTATCATTCTGTCCTTGTTCACCGACCAAAGCTGAGTCAAAATGGCGCCAGTGACCTTGACTTTTGGAACCTACTTATCAATTTTTGAGAGATCTGTCATTTGTGGTGCAACTTCATGTTCAATGACGTGTTTTACACATGTACACAAACCAGAAAATATTATGGAAATCTTTACCTTCATACATATCAGTAAATAGGTGCATTCGAAAAAAATATTTCACCAATATAATAGAATGCCTCATGATTCAAAACAACGCGAAATATCGGGTGTTTTTTAAACTATACAATTCAATACCATAAAGATGACTTGGATATGATATTTGGATATTATGTTTTGATACAATACTTTTATGAAAATAAACCTATACCCATCACAGGTCATGACGAAAAAAAAATCTTCCATTGGATTTTATTTTAAAACTAGCTCAGATTGACTGTTTTGAAGGTGTAAAAAAAAAGTGACAACAAGCTTAATATTGTAGCATACACAAAGTGCAATGCAACAAAGTATTTCTCCCTCTACACAGAAACTTACCTTATCATCAGATAAAAAAATTATTTTTGTGCAATAAAACATCAACGTAAAAAACGATGAAGGGCGCACATGCACACACACACAAACACACACACGCACACACACACAAACACACACACACGACGATATGAAAATATACGGGTTTTGAACTTGTATATTTTCATATTCAATTAACCTGCTGCAGTGATTGTGCTGTTGAAAGACCAACTGTGCACAACAGTCAACAATTTTGCCAAAGGCTTACATATTTTTTTCTTCAAAATTTCAGCTGGTCTTCATTCATTCTTCATTCTAACCAGTCGTGAAATCCATAGACGTGATGTGCCCAGCTCGTGTGCAAACGGGAAAATATGCCTCTAATCGAATTGTTGATTCTTTGTGCATTTGCAGAGTGTGTAGGAGAAAGCAGTTGACAAAGTGGAGCATGTAACCATGATGAACTTTGTCACTGGGAGAAAGGATCCTTTGCACCCACCAAAAGACACTGAAGATAGTCATTGATGGAACACTTGGTTCCTGAACAAGTTTGCTTCATTATTGTTTATAGTACAATGTTAGCCATTTGGGCCAAAGATTCATTAAACAATAAAAAAGGTTTATTAAGGAATTTGTTGTCAACCCAAAGTGTGAAAGCTGTCAAGTCCACGTAAAAAAACTATGATTATTTTCACATGCCTGTGATTGTGACAGAGTTGTTTTAAAACATTTTTTTAATTGATGCTAAGCTTTTTTTTTTTGCATTGTAGCAGACGTGTGCACATAATAAGATACGTCTTTATTTCCACTGGTGACACTTGTTCGCTCCTTTTGCATCTTAATGTTGTACAAGGTACTTGTAAATATGTGAATTTTTTGTTTGTGTTGTATGTTCTAATAAGATATCTTTATTTCCAGACCTTGTTTTTAAATGCCTTTAATGTTGTACAAGGTGCTCACTTGTAAATATGTGATTTTTTTTTTTTTGCATTGTATGTTCTAATAAAGTCCAGTGGTTAGCACGTCGACTTCACAGTGCAGAGGTACCGGGTTCGATTCCAGCTCCGGCCTCCCTGTGTGGAGTTTGCATGTTCTCCCCGGGCCTGCGTGGGTTTTCTCCGGGTACTCCGGTTTCCTCCCACATTCCAAAAACATGCATGGCAGGCTGATTGAACACTCCAAATTGTCCCTAGGTGTGAGTGTGAGAGCGAATGTTCGTTTCTGTGTGCCCTGCGATTGGCTGGCAAACAATAAAAAAGGTTTATTAGGAATTTGTGTCAACCCAAAGCCTACTGCCCGAAGACAGCTGGGATAGGCTCCAGCACCCCCCGTAAAAAAAACTATGATTATTTTCCCTAGTGATTGTGATCAAGCGGTTCGTTTTAAGATTTTTTTAATTAATTTTTTTTTTTTGGATTGTATGTTCTAATAAGATATCTTTTTTCCAGACCTTGTTTTTAAATGTTGTACAGGGTACTTGTAAATATGTGATTTATAAATAAAGCCTGTTATTCCAAATCTATGTATGTCAGTCTTTTTTTTTCCAAATTCAGCATTATGACACTCATATCAAAAAAATCATGGCACACCACTGAGTAAAATCTTTTTTTAAACTGGATAAACAGGTTAATTATGTACCTTTGGTCATCTAGTGGAAGAGCGTTTCATTGTTTGCCTGTTACTATATGCGGTTGACCCGTACACATTAACAATAGTACATTTCTTGTCAAAATAATTCAAATTGGATCATTTTCTGCAGCACATCTGACAATCTCTGAAGGCGCATTTATGTACCATGGCACACTAGGTGAGAATCATTGTTATAGAAAAACAAAAGCAAGATAAGAATGAATTCCTACCTCCATGCAAAAAATCTGAGGTACCATGATCCGCAATATCCGTAAAATTCGAAGAAAGAAAATTCTGTCGACTGCTGCACGGTCTTTCTTGCCATCCTTCTGTGTGAAAGACATGACCAAAAAAATTGCAATTAAGAAAAATTGAATAATTTTAGTTGATATGATTATCCATCCATCCAGCCAGCCAGCCATCATTTTCCTCTTATCCGGCGGCGTCAGGTGACAGAGTAAGCAGCTTAAACAGGGAAGCTGAGATTTTACTCTCCCCAGTCACTTGAGCCATCAGTTCTTCCGGAGGGATCCCAAAGCGTTTCCAGGCAAGCTGGGAAACCTACTCTCTCTAGTGTGTCCTGGGTACTCTGGCCAGTGAGACCACCCAGGAACACTCCAGCAGGGAGGCGTCCAGGAGGCATCCTAATTAGATTCAGCCACTTCATATGGCTCCTCTCAACGTGGAGGAGCAGCAGCTCAACTCGGAGTCCCTCCCAGGTGGCCGAGCTCTTCACCCTTCTCTAAGGGAGAGCCTGGACACCCTGCGGAGGAAACTCATTTTAGCCGGTTGTGCCCGGGATCTTGTTCTTTTGGACATGACCCACAGCTTGTAACCATAAGTGAGGGTAGGAACGTAGAGGGAGCAGTAAATCAAGAGCCGAGCGCCTTTTTGGCTCAGCTCCTTCAACATGACAGAATGATACAGAGTTACATCACAGCAGACGGCACACTGAGTCGTCTGTTGTTCTCTCACTCCATGGCCTCAGATTTGGAGGTGGATTTTCATCCCAACTGCTTCACAATCGGCTGTGATCTGGTCAATTAAGAGTTAGAGATCACGGCTTGAAGAAGCCAAGAGTACCAAATCATCTGCAAAAAGCACAGATGCAACTCTGAAGCTCCCAAACACGGTCCTGCTCCACGCCTCGGCTATGCCAAGAAATTCTGTCCATAAAAATTATGAACACATCAAATGACAAAGAGCAAGCATTGTGGAGTCCAACCCTGAGAGGAAATAAATCCGATTTACTGCTGGCAATGCAATCCAAACTCTGGCGGTACAGGGACCAAACTGTCTTTATCAGTTACATCGCACTCCCAAAGCACCCTCAAGAGAATGTTCTGAGGGACACAGATGAATACCTTCACCAAGTCCACAAAACACATGTCGACTGGTTGATTGAGGTTTCATGCACCCTCAAGGACCCTGCAGTAGACCTGGTCCACTACTCCACAGCCGGGACGAAAACCTCATGGCTCCTCCAGATTCTGATATTAAACCAACGGACTCTCCTCTCTAGCACCCCTGAATCGACCTTACCAGGGAGGCTGAGGAGTGTGACTCCGCTATAAATGGAACACACCCTGCGGGCCCCTAAAAAGGGGACCACCAACCTGGTCTGCCAATACAGAGGTACTGTCCCTGATGGCCATGCAATGTTGTAGAGGTGTGTCAACCAGGACAGCCCCACAACATCCAAAGCCTTTTCGAACTCCGGGCGGTCCTCATCCACCCATGAGTCTTTGCCACCAAGGAGCTCTTTAACGACCTTGGTGATTTCAACCACAGAGATGGGAGAGCCCACCTCAGAGTCTCCAGGATGGGGCTCCTCAATGGAAGGAGTATCAGTGGAATTTAAAAGGTTTTCAAAGTATTCTCACCATTGATTCATTACGTCCCATATCGAGGTTAGCAGCACCCTCTGCTCGGCGCCTCTTACTGCGGGTAATGCTAGGGAGGAAGAGTAAACAACCCTTCTCGAGAAGACTGGTACCAGAGTCCAAGCTTTTTGTGGAGATGAGCCTGATTATATCTAGTCAGAAAGAACATCTATGACTCGCAGCCCAGCTTGTGCTCGTTCGCTGCCAGAGAGGTGACATTACACATCCCTAGAGGCAGTTTCTGTAGCCAGGAATCGGACCGCCAAAATCCCTGCTTTTTGTCGCTGCCCAGCTCACTGAGCACTCGATCCATTGGCCTCTCCCACTGGTGGTGAACCCACGGGAAGAGGGTCCCACGTTGCCTTTTCAGGCTGTGCCACCCAGCAATCGCCAGCGAGCCCCAACTCCAGGCCCAGCTCCAGAAGGCGGCCACGGTGAGCCGAGTCCGGCCACCGGAAAACATGTTCCAATGTTATTACTCATTATAAGGGGGCTGTGAGCCATGCTTTGTCTGGTCCCTCACCTAGAACTTGTTTGCCATGGGTAAGTCTAAGCAGAAGCCTAAACTCCCAAACAATTTAGCTCCTCTGATTACTGGGACATACAAACACAGTAAAGTGATGGTTCACGGAGATGTGATATTATTATAATATTTGAAAAAATCCACTTACATCCAAGAGCACCAAATCTGATCCTTGTTTTGGGCTGCAATAAAAGAACAGAATTAAGTCTAACAATAAAATACAAAACAACACAATATATCCTGGTTTTTAGTGCGCTTTCACAACAGCTGCAGCTGTAACAAAGTGCTTTACAAAACAGCTAACATAAAACAAAATGACAACCACAACATATAACATGAAAACACGGACAGTCGTGCCATCATCCTATATTGTCCAGTTTTGCTTTGGCACATAGCCATTAACATCCCCTTGTAAGAGCTGTCATTTATTAAAAAGAAGAAGAAGAAAACCCGTTATTTGTCTCACAATGGAGTAATTCACAATTTACAGCAGCAAAATACATGAAAAGGAGAAAGTAGCAAAAACAAGCATTCCCATGCACACAAAAAAACATTTTAAACAATTAAAAAAAAGGATTGTACACAGTACAGAGTGAGATATAAATGTAACCATATATTGTAAATAAATGCATATATTCAGATGGAAAAGCGGCTGTGAGTGCATATCAAAACTATACATTATCATTCCGTTGACTATTATGTGAATCCTGAAAAATATCATTGCTGTGACCAAAAAAATATAAACATTTTAAACCCTTTAACATTGATTTACATAACATTACAATACACCTGTCCTCAAAGAGCAATAACTTGAAATAATATTTGTGCACTGTACCGCAGCCACAAAAAGTGATTTTTTTTTTTGACGGCATGGCAACATTGTCTGTAAGAATTACAGTATTACTCTAATTGCCACACAGGGATAAATAAAGTTTTCTGAATCTGAATCTCATAAACGCAAACACAGTAAACTGACAAGTGAAGCTGAAAACACTTCGCTGACAGCACTGCATATAATATACCTAACATAGGAAAATGAAAAAAAAAATTAGTGCAAGTGATTTTTTTTTCATTTTAACAAAACATTTTACAGCGTTTGCTCAATACTCAAATACTGTTGATGTACCTTTTGTTTTTAATACAGAATACGGTTAATTACCACATTACTGACTTAATAACATTTTCGAAGCAAAATTAATCTCATGATTTAGGGAAACTGATAACACACTATGTAGCTAGACTTTGCCAACATGACATGCAAATATTAACCAACTGTGATTTGATAATGCACAATGACCTTTGGCATATTTTAACCAGAGATAACTTGAGAATGCTTGACATTTGCATCGAAATTAAGCTAGTAAATAGGCACAGATCACGATGTGTTCGAGGTGATTTGTTGAATTAAACTAGAATTTTCGGTAGCATGAGAATACAGTACATGCATAAGCAAACTGAATGCATTTTAGCGTTGACCAGTCTCAATATCAATTTGACACAGCATTCGATAGTATCTTGTGAAGAGCAAAAGGTTAGCCTACTTGAGCTGACGAGAAGTTTCGCTAGCTACATATAAACCTCAGAATCAGAATCAGATCAGAATCGCCTTTATTGTCATTGTATAAGCTTACAACGAAATTTGGGTGCCAATCCTTAGTGCATTTCGTAAAAATTTTTTTTTTTAAATAGATTTTTAAAAAAAAAGGATAAAATAACAGTTTGATAAATACAAAACACAACAACAGCAGCGGTGGTGTAGACTGAAGCTTATGTCGCACACAGGATTCATATTGCACATGAAATGAAACGGCTCAGATATAGCTCATGATTGTTGCACGAGTGAGGTAGTGAGTTTAGTTTTCAATTTAAAATGCAGTAGCTTTGTTTATAGTCTGTGATTATTTATTGCAGTAATGGCTCTAGGGAAAAAAACTGTCTCTGAATCTGCTTGTCCGTCCTGCAATTTGAAGTTTAGCACACTTACATGGTCACCTGTCAAAGTCACCAACCACCAACTATCGAAGAACGCGCTTCAGGGTTTCGTAAATTACTTTCGTGTTGCACCATGATCCACTTACTTTGGCTTTCGTCTTCTGTTTTTCACCACATATAACACCAGCAAAATGGCACCTGCTATTGAGGAATTCTTGGCTGTGACATATTTACTAAAAGCCGCCATTGTTTCAACACAAGGGTTGATCTATGGGTCGAATGGTCAGTATGTGCTTCAGAGACGCTGCGTCGAAAAAGAAGATTCGAGGAAAACTACTTCACGCCTCAAAGTCTGGTATTACGCTACTTAGACTTTGTATCTCAAAGACTGTTTGTTGGTATTTCCTTAATGGCTAAAAACACGACCATGTTGTCAAGTCTGCTTTAGTAAGAGCCAGATTCAGGACTGCTGAATGTTTTAGGGAAACGATGGTCACGTGATATTACACTTCCTCCCACATTTAGTAAAAATCTCTGCCCTTATAAGATCTTTGTCTGGCTAAAACAGGATGCGTGTGTTTTCTCTTTTTTCCTGGTTGCATTATCGCCGTCTGTCGGTCATATTAAGGAAGTAATGTTTTTTCGGGTTTTGAACGGTACAACTCGATTGGGATACTGTACCGATGTAAAAAAATTGACACTTTTCAAGAGGGAAAATAAAACTGAACAAACAAAGTTGTGTGGTTGCACGAGTGGGCATACCCTCTCAAAACAAATTCACCCGCAATTTAAATCATGCGGCTTTTTCTAGCAGAATATTATAGGGTATACAGTATCTGGTTCACCTCCATCTAGGCCACAATGGTGAAAAAAATGTCATTTGAACGGGTAACTTAAATATAATTCTGTTTGAGTGATGTCTTCCTGTTTGTAAGATGGATTCCATCTTTTCCAATCCTGCCCAGTAAACAGCATTCTTATTGTTGAAACACTTTGCATGGTTAAATCTGTCAATCACTGTATCTGAAAAGACGTTTTTCTCGAGACTTCCACCAGCATCACTCAACAATAACATCTAATCGAGCTCCTGAAGAGCCGTGTAACATTTGTTTTCTGTTTCTACAGTTACCGAGCTTCTCTATATTGTAAAGTATTGCGAAGGGCACACCGGATGTTGTTGCGTGAGACACTTCCTGTTTCACGTTGTACGGGGAAGCTCCGAAAGATGGACTTCATTGTAGTGATGGGATTTTCGGCTCTTTTCGGTGAGCCGGTTCATTTGGATCGGCTCAGTGAAAAGAGCCGGCCTTTTTTTGCTCTCAAACGGCTCTTTTAACTTTTGCAACACTTTAGCAAAAACAACTTTCGCTTTTCTTTTAAATGTTTGACAAATTTAGCATTCATTTTGATAAATGACTTGGTGAACTAAATATTGCACTCTACTGACTGCAAATAGCAACAATTATCAAGCAAAGAAAAGGCGTTTTTACTTATTTTATTGAACATTAAAAGGGCTCCAAACAATAAACAAGCAACAAAATTAAACTTCAACCAACAACAATCAAACATGCTGCATCATAACAAAAATAGTGAGTAGTAACTGCAGCAGCAGCAGCGAACAAAATAAACACAAGATACTCCTTGCTTTATTTTAACAAACATAAGCCATGCCTTGCTTTATTTTAAATTTGCTTTCAACAAAACTAAATACTTCAACTTGGACGGGCTGATCCGGCTCGTTCTCTCAGTAATTATTTGTACCTACCAAGCCCTCGCCCCTCCCCTTTTTCTTCCCGTCTCCCTCTCTGAGCACGGCAGCTGAGCCACTGCCAAACCTTGCTTCAGACACGTGAAAAAGAGAGCGACATAGAGAGGGAAAAAGAGAGCGAGTGTGCCCGCGCACGAGAGAGATACAGAGAGAGAGAGAGAGAAAAAGAGGGAAAATGACAGAGCCGGCTCTCGAGGGAGGGTGCCGGCTCTCATCGTTCACTTCAAAGAGCCGGCTCTTTGTACCGGCTCGTTCGCGACCGACACATCACTATCATTGCACTGCAACTTCGTGTCCAAAGCCAAGCACAGCCTGTAGGTGTATATTATAAAGTCAAGTCAAGTACAACTTTATTGTCAAATGTGCAGTATGTGCAACATACAGCACAGATGAATTTTTTTCCCTCTCAAATAGACAAGATGAAAAAAATTTAAGGAAAAATTAAACGTATGCCATATTATTAATTAGTGGGGTGTGTTCACCGTGAATTTACATTTGAGGGACATTCTAATTGTTTACGGTTAGCATTTACGGTGGTGATCAGCACATTTGACAATAAAGTTGTATTCAATATTCAATTCAATATTAGCTTGCGAACGTTAGCAACTCTGGCGTAGTCACGCGTTCGTCATGTGTCAGACAAGTTGGGCACATTGTTTTACCACGTTTTACTTTGCAACAACGTGTACGTGTTTTTATGTGTGTCTGTTACAGTTTTGCACCTTCTTGACTCGCCTCAGTGTTGAATAAATAGCAAGAAACATCAACGGGTGTGGTCATTGAAGGAGTTATCTAGCCGCAGCGGGACGTGGTGAGAGCAGAACAACATCAATTAGGAAAAGTGGAGCCAAATTCATTTGAAACAGTGCTGTCCTTTTTCTGTGTTCCAAAGGAAGCACCTTTTTATCTGTTTTTGACCCGATGATGTAAACCAACAAAGGTTAATGGAAAAAAAAATCTCCCTTTTTGGGATTCCTTGTCTCACCTGTTAGAACACTGTTGACAATGTGCTTCAGTGCATTTGTATTGATCTTTTTTTTTGAAGAATGTTTATGTTCCTCTTTGTTTCTGTTCCCTTTACCTTACTCCTTGCAAACGTGTCTCACTTGTCATTTCTCTCCTCCCTTCCCACAGAATGTTTCCTATCTCCTGTTTCCCTATTCAGTGTTGCTCCCTTGTTTTGCACATTCGAGCACCTAGCCTCTTTCTTGAAATTTCTTAACAGTCTTTTGGACTTTGTCTCTTGATATTTTGTTTCTTTGTGTCTTGTCACAGGCGTCTTTAGCCTCTTCCCAGAACGTGATTTGGGTTCCAAATATGAACTGCTTACTCTGTACTGGGCAAACAGCGCTTTGTGTTTAATTCACGTTTGGATACAATGCATTCTATTTTCACTCTCATGTTTTATTTAACATGAATATAAGACATATCCTGCTAGTTAAGTGCAAAAATTAGATGCATACTACTGTAAAGAATTTGTAACATTGTTTATCTTTGGTCTTTTTTTTTATATCAATAAATTTCTCACAAGAGTCACTGTGTTAAGAATCAAACTAAATTATCATCTTCAATAATAAGTGGTGCATTGAAAGTTGTAGAACAAGAATTTTGCAGAGCCATTGTTTGCGATACACATGTTTTAACTGATCATACGACATGAAACTGGTGCATAGGGGAGAGTGGGGTATTGTGAGAAAGTGGGTAACGTGAGATACCACCTGTATCAAAGAAAAAGAGCACAACTGTGGTCATTTGACCGATTAGTTATCAAGCCGCTCGCAGTTCACCTTGGTCATGAAAAAAATATTATTATTATTATTATTAAATTATTTTGTCAACTTTTCTTTTGATGGCGGCGCGGACACCCGCAGCGGCTCCTCTTGTTTTATGTTGAGGTGGAAGAAATTTCATCTGTGCTGTATGTTACACATACGTACAGCACATTTGACAATAACGTTCAATTCAATTCAATTCAAAATGTCAAATTGTCATGTGTAATAAATAATGTTGACATTTTGCAATAATTTTGTTACCCAGTTTACACTCACTTGAACAATAATTGAACAAACCAGTATAATTGACTTGATTGATTTCTAAACTAGTAATCTATTAACTTGCTGTGTACAAGTAATAATTTTGTGGTTTTACTGTCATAACGGCCCTCCGAGGGAAGATGTAATTCCAAATTGGCCCAACACAAATATTAGTTTAACACCCCTGATTTATGGCATCAGACCGGCCAAACTATGATCTGTAGCCTGCCTCGGCATAATCTGGATAAACCACCTCCAGAAGATGATATGGAAGGTGCACACCCTGCAGATGATGAAGAATCCGGGGAATAAAGAAAGTGTGGGAGTCGGAGATACCTATCTTTGCCATAGAGCAAAATTACGTGGCACATGTTTCTAAAAGCAATGTTGTGAGGAAGCTGTCACAACCTACAAGGCCTGGAGGAACCAGACGAAGAGAGCAACTCTACATCTTTCCGTGTAACCTTCAGTGTTGAAATCTAGAACAGGTTTGCTCTGGAGTGAGGGATGTCATAGTCTGAAGGGTTCTACTCCTGGTTTCTGAGTTGTAGGCTGCTCCACTTGTTTCCGTTTGTTCCTTGTCCCGATTGGCCAACCATAGATGTCTCAAAGAGTACTGAGTTCTGACCCCACTTGTGAAAATGGATCTTGACCTCATTTGAAAGGTAAATAAAACATTTTGAATGATATCTTGTTGTATTTGATGTTATTCAGAGTGAGCGACAGCCAGTGAGAGCGAGCGACTGCCAGCGTTCGTTTGGGGCTCCAGGCAGCTGAATTTCACACCTGAGGGGCCAGCGGCGGTCGATCCATTGGTCCGGCTTAAGCAGCTAAATCCACCCCTGAAAACCAACTGGCTGATCGGTGAGACCGGCGGCGGCGGCTGAACTCACTCGATCACCAAGGCAGCGTGAGCTAGCGATAGCCAGCCGGCGTGAGCGAGCGAGAGGACTCTTTGGAGCTCCAGCGGCGGTCGACCCACGCATACCTGTCAACTCATACGGTTTAGCCATAGTTCATACGGATTTTGTGGTGAATCTTACGTATATGGCCGTATCCCACAAATCATACGGATTCAGAAAATTTCCGGGTTTTTTTTTTTTTTTTTTCCCTAACAGGTAGTTCCGTTGGGCGGCCCGGTAGTCCAGCAGAGTATTCATTGCATACTTCGGTAGTGTACAAGCAAGTTCTACAAGGAAACCAATATATCATTCATATTGCGCAATGGAACCACCAAGAAAGAGAAGTAAAACGAAGCACAGTGGAAGGTTTCTTCAAGAATGGATATCGCAGTTTAATGGCGCAATAATGCCTGGTAAGACTGAAGAATATGCTCATTGCACAATTTGCAAATGCCAAGTAAAAGTTCTTGCATCTGGAGTTCATGATGTAAAAGAACATTTGAAGTCTAACTTGCACCAAAGGAATGCCCGAGAATCACAAAAGCAGCCAAGTATGATGCAATTCACGAAGGCTAACACAACCAGTGCTCCAAAGGATATCCTTAGTGCGGAATTGCATCTGACAAACTTTATCGTACAGCATAATCTACCATTGTCCGTTTCGGATCATCTTTGTGAACTCCTTCCCAAGGTCTGTCCGGATAACAAGATTGCAACAAAGATAAAATGTAGAAGAACGAAGACTGCACAAATTGTGAAGAAATGCCTTGCACCCGAGGCAACACGTCATGTTATTGAACATTGCCGAAAAAAGCCATTTTCATTGTTAATTGATGAGTCAAACGACCAGAAACCTGAAAAGAGACTTGTGGTACTTGTGCGGATATTTAGCATGGATGAAGGAGCAACGACTCGAACGCTTGATGTGCCACTGTTTTCAACAAACAGTGGCTTGTTGAAAATGTTTTCTGCTGTGCCACTGTTTTCAATAAACAGTGGCACAGCAGAAGACATTTTCAACAAGCTGGATGATGTGCTGCGGTAAGAAAATTATTATTCAATTTTATGTTTGAAATTTATATTCTATAGTTGTTACCTGAGTGCTGAATGGCTATTTTTTTCTGTGTTTTCAATATTTAGTTTTTATCCAATTTTATGTTTAAAATTTTTATTGTAGAGCTGAATTGCTATATTTCTGTAGATTTGTTTTCTCCTTTTTTTCAACATTAAGTAACCAACCTTATTTTATGTTTCAGAGATTTGGAGATACCTTGGCAAAATTGCGTGGGATTTGCCTCCGACAATTGCAACGTGATGATCGGCAAAAGAAACTCCGTGTTGACAAGGATAATTGAAAAACAGCCGGAGTGCTTCAATATGGGTTGCATCTGCCACCTTGCCAATATGTGTGCTGGTGCAGGAGTTAAGGATTTAGCTGTGAAAGTTGATTAACTACTCATTGACATTTTTTACCATTTTGAGCACAGCACAAAGAGGAAAGAAACATACAAAGAATTCCAAGAATTTACAGATGTTGAAAATCTACAAATACTAAAACATTGTCCAACTCGCTGGCTCTCACTGGAAAAAACTGTGAAGAGAACACTAAGTCAACTACCAGCATTAGTGAGCTACTTTGAGAGCCATCCTGATACAGAGAAAGCAGGCAGAGTGAAAATAATACATGACCAATTGTCCTCACCTCTCACAAAATTAACTCTGCAGTTCTTGGAGTTCATTCTACTAATCCTGAATGATTTCAACATTTTGTTTCAGTTGAGTGAAACAAAGATTGGTATGATGGCAGATGAAATGGACAGGTTGTTGAGGAAACTCATGGTTAAATGTGTTAAAATGTGCCATGTTCGAGGTCAGAATTTGCAGCAAATTCAATTTCAGGACAGAAGCATACAACATGACAACCAATTGATTGCTGTTGGTATGAAAACAAGAGATACACTTTGTCAGCTTGAGGAAGATGGGTTAGACCCTCAAGTCAAAGATACATTCTTTCTAAGCGTGCAATGTTGTTATGAGGCAGTGTTAAAAAAGATGATTACAAAGTTTCCCTGGGAAAACCAAACAATCAAGGATCTGATAGTGTTGGATCCAAAAAAAAGACTCGATATCGACTACACTGTCATAATAAGATTGGGTGAAAAATTTGTCAAAGACCATGACCCAGAAGAACTCAAGGATGAGTTTGAGGAGTATCAGCTTTTGAGTGATGAGGACATTAAGTATACAAATGAAGATGGCACATCAAAGGCAGTGGATAAAATTTGGTTGGGAATTATGACTATGAAAACACCCATGGGCAAACCAATGTTTCATCATCTCAGCAAAGTGATGGAAGCAGTACTTTGCTTACCTCACAGCAATGCAGACTGTGAAAGAGTCTTCAGTGTTGTGAGAAAGGTTCACACAGATTTCCGAAAATCGCTTGCACCAGAAACACTGACAGCATTATTGCAGTGCAAAGTAAACTGAGGAGAGCAAGAGCCCCTCCCCCCATCATGCAGACATTTTATACAGGCATTTTATACAGGCACCATTGAGAGCATCCTGTCCAGCTGCATCACTGTGTGGTATGGTGCTTGCACTGTGTCCTGCCAAAAGACTTTGCAGCGCACCGTGAGAGCAGCTGAGAAGATCATTGGTGTCTCTCTCCCCCCACTCGTGGACATCTACCACTCCCGTCTGACCCGCCAAGCCATCCAGATCGCAGGTGACCCCACCCACCCATCCCACAGCCTCTTCAGCCTGCTGCCGTCGGGAAGGAGATTGCAAAGTCTCCGTGCCAGAACCAGCAGGCTCAAAAACAGTTTCTTCCACCGGGCGGTCAGGAGACTCAACTCCCTCCCTGCTCTGCCCGCTCTCCCCACCCTCTGCCTCTGCCCAACCCCTGCCTCCTGTCACAGACTATGACTATGACCCTCCCCTCATTATCCATTATCCATCATCTGCATATTGCGAATTGCGCATTGCACAACGCACTACCTCACTTTACTTTGTCCATATTGTCCATATCCATATTGTCTATATTGTCTATATTGTTTATACCGCTCAGATTGTACATTATGTCTTTTATACAGTGTAGCTGCTATCTTCTCAGCTGTGTGTTTAATGCACAGCATGTTTGCATGCATATTGCACGGAGGAGTGAGAGAAAGAAATTTCATCTATGCTGCATGTCACATGTAAGCATATTTGACAATAAAGATGACCTTGATTCCTTGATTCCTTGATTCCTTGAAATATGAATGGATGCTGTAACTTCGAGCCGATGGGTCAGCATTTGGAGTTGGTGAAAAAAGTAATGCAGGAATACAACTCTGAACACAGTAATGCCACTAAGTAGAATGATGATTAGACATTAACCAGACATTGTATTATGGAGATCTACAATAAATATCATTGAAAATTTCGTGGGGTTTTTTTCTGCCGTTATTTTGACATATAAAATGCTTTGGTATGTTATAAGGATTTTTTCGCTCTTTAGAAGGATTTTTTTGGTAGTTTATACAGGTTGGCACTCCGAAAAGTTGACAGGTATGCCCACGGGTCCGGCACGAGCAGCTGGAGCCACCACTTGAGGCCAGCCAACCAAACAGTGAACCCGGCAGCAGCGGCCGAAAAACTTCACTCGAACACCGCGGCTGTGTTGCCCGGGGAGGCCACAGGCCCACTGTCATGTCAACAACATCCGGGTTGGCAGAAAGACCACAGCACACGTCATCAACTAGCTGACAGCCGGCTAGCAACGAAAAGGATGCCGATTAAACGGGGACAGGATGTAAAGCAGGACGAAGAATTGATGACTCTCACGCAAGTCAATGAACTACTCCTGCAACAAAAAGAACTTTTCACAGCGCTCATGCAGCAACAACAGGATCACTTCAAAGGATTTGTACAGATGATACTTGACTCAACAAATTCACGACTCGACAGTTTTTCCAGGGAAGTATAAGAACTGAAAACCAGTATCGATTTCACCCAAAAGGAGGTCGATGACATTAAAAAACAGCAAATGAATGAAACTGACCATTGTAAATCCATGCAAAGTATGTGACAGTTTGCTAGCATTAACTGACAAGATGGACTACTTAGAGGGACAATTGAAAAGAAACAACTTGATAATCGATGGAATTGAGGAATTACAAGGAGAAACTTGGACCGAAACGGAGCAAAAGGTGCAAAAAATCTTCAAGGAGCAACTGCAGTTAAAGGAGACAATCAATGTGGAAAGAGCCCACCGCACGGGGAGGGACGAATCGGGAAGACCTCGACCAAGACCAGTAGTGGTGAAATTTGAAAAATATAAGGACAAAACAATGATTCTACAGAGAGCAGAATATTTAAAAGGTACCAAAATCTAAATTAATGAAGATTATACAGATGTCGTACGTCAAAAAAGAAAAGAACTGCTTCCAAAACTAAAAGCTGCACGTGAAAGAGGAGAAATTGCCGACTTGAGACACGACAAACTCATAGTCCACCCCCGCACCAGTACTCCAATTCAATTGGCTCGAGTTCAACATGCTGAGAACTGATTACCACCAGACAAAAAACTCTGACTTAACTGATATAGGAAACACACAACATAAACATGGACTTCAAAACTTTTGATTATGCTGACCACAAGACATTCGACCCTGAAAACAACTTGGACCCAGACAATAATTTCTTCAATCATAATCACAGCATCACAAACTCCAAGTATTATACGGAGAAACAATTCAACACAAATGTAGAACTGAAAAATACACTTTCAGTGATACATTTAAACAGTAGAAGTCTTTAAAAAATGTCACCAAAATCAAAGAATATTTGACTAAATGTAATAAATTTACAATAATTGCAATATCAGAAACTTGGCTTGACGATGAAAAAACAAGTGAAATGAAAATTGATGGATATGAAATGTATGCAACTAATAGGGAAGACAAAAAAGGTGGGGGCATCGCAATTTATGTAGACAAAGCACTTAAATGCAGTAAAATCGAGAGCCTGACAAACACAACAGAGAATCTAATGGAATGTCTAACAATTGAAATACATATTAAAAATGCACCAAATGTCATTATAAGTTGCATTTATAGGACACCAGGATCTTGTCTTGACACATTTAATAAAAAAATGACAGATATGCTAAGTTGTTCTAATGATAAGAAAACACGAATAATATGTGGTGACTTTAACATAGACTTACTAAACCCAAATGGACATAAAAAAACAACAGATTTCATAAATACAATGTATAGCAACAGTCCTTTCCCAGTCATTCTGAAACACAGTAGAATAACAGTTGATACGGCCACATGGATCCTACTGGATCCACCGCGCCCCGCCCACCACCTTTTCCAGCTACTCCCCTCAGGCAGGCGCTACCGATCGATGCGCACCAAATCCAGCAGACACTTACACAGCTTCTTCCATCTAGCCATTAACTCCCTAAACAGTCACTGATTTATACTCCACCGCACCAGACACTTTAAAGCGCTCAAGGACATCTGCATAATTGCACACTTCTTGTAAACAAATACTGCTACTGGTCACTTTAAAATGGTTCAATGATTTTCTGCACCAACTGTTATAGTATTGTATCCTACCACTGATCATTTTAGCTCTGCTTAATACTTTGCACTTTGTCTCACAGTTGTCACTGTACTACCGCACTACGGTTCATTACATTACGAAATGTACTTTCATACTATTTGTCATGTCCTTGTTTATGATGATACTAATGCAGCGTGTTATACCGGAGTCAAATTCCTTGTGTGTTCTACATACTTGGCCAATAAAGATGATTCTGATTCTGATTCTGATTAATAGACAATATATTTATAAATAAGATTGATCATAAAAAGGAAAGTCGACTTCTCATAACTGATATAAGTGACCATCTACCGATCTTTGCAGTCTTTCATAATTATTTTGATAGAAAAACTAGATTAATAACCCACATATCAGAAATAAGACTCAGAACCCAACATTCCATCGCAGCTTTTAAGTTAGACTTAGACAAACAAAATTGGTCTGAGGTCTATTCAAATGAAGATCCAAATACAGTACTGCGTTTGACGCATTTCAGTCAACCATAACCTCCTTATATGATAAACATTTCCCAGTAATTAAGGTCTCCAAAAAGTACAAAGACCAAAGTAAGCCATGGATAACAAAAGGCATAGAAAATGCATGTAAAAAGAAAAAACAATTTATACAAATCGTTTCTAAAATTCAGAACCAAAGAAGCTGAAACAAAATATAAGACCTATAAAAATAAATTAGTAAATATTATAAGAACTAGTAAGAGAGACCATTTGCATGCATTATTAGAGCAAAATAAAAGCAACACTCAAGAAATATGGAAAATATTAAATCATGTAATTAGAAATAGCTCTAAAAAAGCAAATTATCCGGAGTACTTTATGAAAGATAAAAATACCATTATTGAGGATACGGCAGAAATAGCGAAGGAATTATTATTTACAAATTATAGACCAATATCGCTGCTACCACAATTCTCAAAAATACTAGAAAAACTATTCTCTCGTAGACTTAATAACTTCATACATAAACACATGCTATTAAGTGAAAATCAATATGGTTTCAGAGGAAAACGGACCACCTCTATGGCAGTAATGGAGTTTGTGGAAGCAATAGCCGCTTGACTAATCGCGGGGGGTGCTGGATAGCCGTCTTCGGGCACAATAGAGAATTCACTCACACTCATACCTAGGGACAATTGGTTTTTTTCTATATCGAACCCGGTACCTCAACTGTGAAGCCGAACCTTTTTGTGGAAGCGATACAATAGATCATGTTGGGTTTTTCTAGTATATTATTGAATAAATTTGAGAGATCTGGTATTAGAGGCATAGCATATAAATGGATTGAAAGTTATTTAGAAAACAGATATCAGTATGTGCAGTCCAATAACAAAAAATCCAACTTAAGTGACCGGACTCTGTGATTTTTTTAATTACTTGATATATATTTCTGGAATCAGTGGTTGCCTAAATAGTTGTCAGGATATAGACTTGCATAACATGTGTTGTTTGGCTTAATTCAGAGTGGGAAAAAATTAAGTGAGTGTATCATTTTACCCCTCGCAGGATCACTTTACCACCTAGAAATCTGGGCTTTGTCTTGGTTTACCCCATAGCTTTTTTTTTTTTTTTTAAACAATCATAATTTCACTGTCTTTTGTCCTGCATACATTCTGATCATTTCCATTTTTGGAAACATCCTAAATTGATGGAAAATGTGTTAATCTTAGTGACACATTAATTTCGCTTGTAGGGGGAGGGGGGGTGGGCAGTTAAAAAATGTCTCACATTACCTCGCTCTCTCCTGCACAAGGGTGTGCACCGTGTACTGTTATTTGTGGTCTTCTTTCAGCATTGTTTAAATCCCTCCCCCTTATTTCCTCCCCCTGCCATTGTTTTATAACACACCTGAGTTACTTGCATCACGTTATTTTCACAAGCTTTTTTTTGTTTGTTTGTTTTTACGGAAAATGTATTTTACAATGGACCGCGTTGTGTTGCTGCTTTGGGGTTTTGGTCCTGTGGTTTGGAGCTACAGTTCCGGTCAAGTGGCAGACAGCTGTGAGAACCTGCACCCCAACCACTCTGGACTTCACGGACAAGGTGACAAAGCACCCTTTACGATCATTACAGATCGCAGAAACTACAGTTTTAAAGAAGAGGTTACAGGTAAGTTGGAGAAGTAGGGGTTGTTTATGTGTACCTGTAAATAGTTTTAGATCCATTGCTTACAGGGTTAAACTATATTTTCAAAGTCGCAACTTATGTTATTTTCTATCATTCATTATTGTCAGCTAATGCCGCTGTCATTTCATTGATGGATTTAAAATCATGTCATTTTCTTTCTTAGTTCAACTTCGGGCCACAGGTTCCAAACCATTCGTTGGCTTCCTGTTACAGGCGAGAGTATCAGGGGATTTGTCTCCTGTAGGTGCTTTCACTCTGAAAACAGGAGCTGCTCAACTCCTGAACTGCAGCCAGAAAACTGTGAGTGTTGGGAGATTCTTACACTGAGGTAGACAAATGTATCGCGAAACATGCTGTATTATTACACATCTTGCAAATCGTTTACTCAGTGAGTCCAACAATGTGTTTTTCAGCTTCCCCTGTGTAGTGACTTCAAACTATTTTTTTCAATGCCAGATTCTGACCCAATGTGATCTGTTCAAACCACGTCTGATTGGAAATTGTTGATGTGTCCCTCTCCCAAATGAAATGTACACTACAATTTAACAGCCAATTTGTTTACCATAATAGATCGATGTTGATGATGCCACAGGGAAATAGATCGGAGCTCACTTTCAAAGCAAGCTGACATTGAAACATACACCGAGACGAACAACCATCCGCGCTCACACTCACAGAGAGGGACAATTTCGAGTGTTCAATCAGCCTGCCATGCATGTTTTTGAAATGTGGGAGCAAACCAGGGTACCCGGAGAAAACCCACGAAGGCACGGGGAGAAAATGCAAACTCCACACAGGAAGGCCGGAGCTGGAATCGAACCCTGCACCTCCGCACTGTGAGGTCGACGCGCTAACCACTGGCTCACCCCTACACTCACTCACTCACACACACACACACACACACACACACACACACACACACACACATTTTGGTATGATGAGCGTCAGGTGAATACCTGTTTTTTTTTTCTTAACCAGAATTCAGCTGTTTCCCATACATCAGAATCACTAAAGACCTCAGTTCAGGTGATATGGAGATCAGAAGATTCTGGATTTGCAAAACCTATTCAGTTCCAGTAAGCACGGTCAACTTTAAGGTTTTTCTCGGTTACATTCAGAAATCCACACACCTCTGTTGACTTTACTCATGTTTTTTTTACAATTATTATTGTAATCACAATTGGGTGGCTTTGCAGCGCTTCCTTTGTGCAGAACTACAGGACATTCTGGGTTAACATTTTAAGCCCGATGTTGATCTTCAAAAATGACTCTTTGGATGTATTTCATACGGACCTCAGCAAGACAGCAGAACAAGAAGCAGAAATAAAACCAAACTCAACAAATCAATCCCTTTCATCATGGGTAAGTATTTCATATTTCCCCTCAGTAATACGTGAAATGAAAAATGGCTTGAATGAGTCTGAGCTCATCTAAGCTGGCCTGATGCAAAGTGGAAAAGTGTTCTGTGGTCTGAAGAGTCCAGGTTTAACATTTTGGGAAATTGCGGACGTCTTGTCCTTCCGGCAAAACAGGAAAAGAATCATTCGGACTGGAATGGACGTAAAGTGCAAAAGTCAGCAACTGTGATGGTAAGAGTACAGGTACCAGACTGGCCTGCCTGCAGTCCAGACCCGTCTCCCACTTAAATTGTGTGGCACATCATGAGGCGTAAAATACGACATTGGAAGACCCGAACGGTTGAACACCTGAGGCTGTACATCAAGCAAGAATGTAAAAAAATTCCACCGACAAAGCTTCAACAATGCATGTCCTCAGTTCTCAAACATTTTTTGAATGTTGTTAAAAGAAAAGGTGACATAACACAGTGGCACACATGACCCTGTCCTGGCTTTTTTGGGGAAAGTGTTGCAGCCATAAAATGCAAAGGTAATGAATACTTGCTAAAAACAACAGTTTATCAATTTGGGAATGGTTAATTTGAAAGTTTATTTTATATAAGTAGCTTGTGTAAAGGTTGCATATTTTGCAGGTGCGCTTTCACCCGGCTTTATCTTTCTTGTAATTGATTTATAGTCCACTTTAATTAACTCTCTCATGGAGAGCCACATGGTATTTATCCGAACATTTATCTCGGTTCCATATTTTTTCTTAAATACAATACATACAACTTAAATAAGGGGACTGCTTTAACAGGGAGAAACAATCTTTGAATTTGATACAGGAAAAAAATATATACCGTATTTTCCGCACTAATAGGCGCACCTAAAAGCCTTCCATTTTCTTAAAAGCTCAGGGCGCGCCTTAAAATCCGATGCGCCTTGTGTCTGGTCATTACGGTAATATTTCGACCCCCAAAATGGCTCCTTGCTCGAGACATGCTGACAACGCAGAGTTCAAACTTACGGCGATCGGTTACGCAGTTGAACACGGAAATAGAGCAGCGGCAAGAGAGTTCACCGTTAACGAGTTACTGTTGTAACTTGCTGTTGGTTTAGTGAACTGTGAAGCTACTTTTTTAAATAAGTTTTACTGACATCTGATCGTTCAGTTGGTGTTTCCTTGAGTGTATCTCCATCTAGTGGAGGCATTGTAGATTGTGTCTTATAATGCGGTGCGCCAAATCTATGAAAAAAATTACAAAATAGGCCATTAATTGAAGGTGCGCCTCATAATCCAGTGCGCCTCTTAGTGTGGAAAATACGGTACTAAAATAGTTTTCCGATACATGTTTTTGCTACTGCAGGAAATTTCCAGTGAGGATTGTGGTGTCACAAAAGTGTGTTTCAGGCACCCATCAAATTGTGCCCCTGAACTCACTACCAACTGTTACTTCATGTCTGCCATCATGTTGTCAGCGAGTGACACAGTCATCCAATATGAGATGACAGGGACCTCTGACGGATACATTTCATTTGGATTTTCAGATGATCAGACAATGGTAGGGGAGTGTATTATTTTATAATTTACATCTAGGTTAGCTGTGTTCTCTCTTTTTTTTCAGGTTTTCAGTAATTGTGAAAATTACTTATTTCTTTTTAAGGGAAATGATGACATCTATGTGTGCGGCAAAGCAAGTAACGACCTGTTGCAGTTGCAGCATGCTTTTTCAGTAGGACGGACAATTCCACAAACTCTTCCTCTGGTATGGAAAATATCTTACACATCAAATATTCAGTGTTTGGGACCGTGTTGTGCTCATCTGAGCATACCTTGCCCCTAATGCACCTACAATTTTGGTAACAGAAAGTATAGTCTGTGCTTGGCAGAAAAACGTGCACATTGTCATTTTTGTGCAAGGGCAATTGTTTAATGGTTTACCATATATTTTATTAATAATTAACATGACGTCTAATAATGTACCTAAAAATGATTTCAATTTGTCATCCGCTGTTAACCAACCACCTATTTTACCTGGTAACAGTCCAACGGAATACATCTGCCGGCCTGACGTCATCGGAATCCCAAAAATGTAACTCTACACCAGGACAGTGAGAAAAAAAAAGATGTAATCAGATTACAGGCACATTATGCAAAATGTAGATGATGTCACAGAATTGCAATTACCCCGCAGACAATGAGACACCTCATTTCCATCAAACAACTCCCAGCTCCACCCCACAACACCTCCGAAAATTGTGTGTTTGGATAAAATATGTAACGTTTGTTAATTTTGACCAAATGGCGACATTTAATAATGTAAGCCGAGCTGCATACAGTTTCCTTTTTTTTCAATTCTTTTTTTATTATGCATTCACAGGTCCATACATCAATGAAAACAAAACATACAATTCTTTTGCACAGCTGCTCAAACACTAGAGTAACTTAATTTAAAATGACCAGGACTGAATAAGCCATACATAACGTGTAAGGACCTATAAGGAGTATAACTATAATCACACTTTTTCGATTTTTTTTATATACAATAATCAAATGTAAAAAACAACAACAACAACAAAAAACAACAACAGCAACAAACAAACAAACAAAAACGCAGTGGGGTAAATTTCTGACTCATTACGCTTTCTATTATAGGAACTCTAAAATACAGACTCAAGTAAAAGAGTAGAAAGAGCAGAGGGTGGCCACAGAAGTCATCCATCCATCCATCCATTTTCCGAACCGCTTCATCCTCACTAGGGTCGCGGGGGGTGTGAGCTGGAGCCTATGTGTGCCCTGTCAGTTTGTTTACTGTTATCTTTTGTTTGATACGCTTCCTCGGATTTCAGTATCTTTTTGATTACTTCGCGGGGGACTTTTTCCATTGTACCCTGTGTGTATTTTTTTGTTATACATTTTGGTCAATGCCAGCCAATCGCAGGGCCTATTCTGACACCACCACGAAACGTGACGAACAACCATCCACCAGAGGCTCACACTCACACCTAGGGACAAGTCTGACGAGTTGCCCAACGAGCCTGCCATGCATGAGGCAAGGGTTGCCGTCGCCTTGGCGAATGTCCCTGGGTCGCCCGTCCCTGTTCCTGGCGAGGAAAGGGTTGCCGTCGCCTTCCGCCCCTGTTCCCGGCGAGCAAGGGTTGCCGTCGCCCGTCCCTGTTCGTGGCGAGGCAAAGGTTGCCGTCGCCCTCCGTCCCTGTTACCCACGCAAGCCCGGGTCCCTGTTCCCGGCGAGAAGGATTGCTGTCGCCCTCCATTCCCGCCCCGGCGAAAGGGTTGCCGTTGCCCTCCGGTCCTGTTCCCGATGACACAGGTTGTGTCCCGCCAGCCCTGCCGGGTCCGGCCAGGGTGACTGGGATCGAACCGTCCCTTGGGGGGGGGTACTGTTATGTTTCTCTGGTTACACTGTGCCTTTTTTTCGCCACTTGTTCTCGTTAGCCGTGTGTACCAATTAGTGTCTTGTCCAGGTGTTTCTCGTTGTCTCGTCACTTTGCTTGTATTTAGTTCCACTGGTCTTGGTTGGGTCATTGTGAGCTACATATGTGTGCGGTTTTGCCGTTTTGTTTGATACGCTTCCTCGCAGGTATCTTTTTGATTACTTCGACTTGGTGCTTTTTCCGTTGTACTCCTGTGTGTATTTTTTGTTAAATACATTTTGTCAACTCTGCTCCTCCCTGCCTCCCTGCCTCTCGGGGTCCTACTCTGAACAAAAACGTGACAAAAAGAGTGGTAGAGGGTGGCGAAGTCAACTCTGGTCGCATAATATACTTTATCCATCTTTCCCATCTATTCAAAAACATTTCCTGTTTCACTCTCAAAGTAAATGTAATCCTCTCCATTTTAAACATATCGTAGATTATGTCGATCCATTCTTCAACCGTAGGTTTTTCTGGTTTTAACCACTTTCTCGTAATGGCCTTTCTGCTAGCGGCAGTTAGGATCTGAAATAAATATTTAACATTATTAGAAACATTTTCTGATTCAATGGCCCCGAAGTATAACGACTCAAATTTAAATTGGATGTCACTCTGAAAAACACTCTGGAGAACCCTATGTACCTCCCGCCAAAACGGCACCAGTGATGTACAGCTCCAAAATATATGAAAATGGTTTGCTTCCAGGCAACCACATTGCCGCCAACATGCAGAAGAGTTAGTGTAATGCTTCTTTTGAGCTGGGGTAACAAAAAATCTTATCAACGTTTTCCAGCAAAACTCTCGCCAAACACGTGAGCTTGAAGTTTTCCATTGTATCTCACAGAGATTTTCCCAAACGTCTTCCTTTAAGACCAATTTACCTTCCCGCTCCCATTTTTGTTTGATGTGCAGTGAGCTTTGCTTTATTTGTTGTAGCCCCTTATAAATTTTTGAGATGAGTTTCTGGTTAGAGCCGTTACTATAAGCATCCATAAACACTTTTAACAGAATATTATCCCATCCCGATTGTGCACATCCCCTCTGTATTTGGTTAATATAATGCCTGAGCTGTAGATATCTATAAAAATCTTCCCCCTTCAAACCAAACTGCTTCTTCAGATTTTGGAAACTATTCATTGTCCCTTTATGAAAAAATGTGCAGTATGCTGTTAAACCTTGTGCTCCCCATCCTCCAAATCTTGCGTCCCACTTTTTAGGTAAAACATCGGGATCAGATGTAACCCATCTCAAGATCTTCACCTCTTCTTTCAAACGATTTTGAGCTACTACCTTGTACCACATCTTGAGTGACAAGCAGATCCAGGGGTTGCCTAACACCTTCACATTATTCATTAGGCCCTTGTCTCCAATTGCCGATTGTAGTGGAAATTCTGTTGTTAATGCACTTTCAATGTCCTTCCACCTGGCATAGTATTTTGGGTTGCACAAACAGATCAATGGCCTTAACTGAGCCGCAATATAGTAATCTTTTAAACATGGAAGGGCTACCCCCCCTTTGTTTTTTGCCAATTGTAAATTCTGATATATAATTCTTGGTTTTCGTCCCTGCCATATGAATCTCGAAATTAGTCTGTCCCACTCTTGAAATTGTTGGTCAGGTATATCTAATGGAAGAGATTGGAAAAGGTATAATAGTTTCGGAAGGGTGACCATTTTGACAGATTCCACACGCGAACCAAAATCCAGACAGGGTATACGATCCCATCTCCTTATGTCTTCCTTAATATTTTTGTTCAGGGGGAGATAATTAAGTGAGAACAATGTTGTCAGATCAAGTGGAATACTTACGCCTAAGTAACTAATTGATTCCGATTCCCATTTCAAATTGTATTTATTTCTCGCAACTACAGAAGGGCTATGATTGAAACAGAGAATTTGTGTTTTCGAAATATTAAGCTTATACCCAGAAAATGATCCATTATGTTCCAGAAGGACAAATAACCGAGCCAGAGAATAATCGGGGTTGGATAAGTACACCAATACGTCATCAGCAAATAGCGAGATAACTTGTTCTCCCCCATTCATCACTATTCCTTTAATATTGTCGTCCTGTGTGATCCATTGGCTCAGGGGTTCAATAAAGATTGCAAACAAAGCGGGACTGAGTGGACAGCCCTGTCTTGTCCCTCGTTCTAGTAGAAAGGGATTAGACAGAGCTCCATTATTTTTAATTCTTGCCATTGGACTGTCATAGAGGGTTTGTATTATTTTAATAAAATTATTATCAAATCCAAATCTATCCAAAACTTTATATAAAAAGGACCAATTCACACAATCAAATGCTTTTACTGCGTCTAGCCCGACCAGTACCGCCTCCAGATTATGTTTTTTTATATGGTTTATTACGTGTAAGGTCCTTCTGATACTATCTTGAGTTTGTCTTTCTCGTATAAAACCCGTCTGGTCAAGGCTAATTATTTGTGGTAACAATCCCTCTAGGCGTTTGCAGAGTATATAGGTAAATATTTTATAGTCCTGATTCAACACGCTTATTGGTCTAAAATTACCACAATCCGACCTATCTTTCCCCTCCTTCGGGATTAGTGATATCACTGCTTCCCTCCAAGAGGGAGGTATGCTGTGCCCTTTAAGTACCCAGTTGAAGGTGGAATGCAACACAGGGACCAAGGAACTTGCCATGGCTCTGTACCACTCTGAGGAGAATCCGTCCGGGCCTGGCGTTTTATTGGGTTTAAGATGTGATATGGCTGAGCGGATTTCTTTCTCTGTTATTTCAGCTATCAAATACTTGCTTTCTTCACTGTTCAATTTAGGCAGAGTAATGTTTCGGAAAAAATCTTCCATTTTGTCTCCATTAATTTGAGGTTGAGAATACAATTTTTTATAAAATTTTTCAAAACAATCTTGTATTTCTTCTAATTTATAATGTACAGTATTGGTAACAGGATTCTTTATTTTATGAATTGAATTCTCTGCTTGTTGTTTTTTCAACCTGTAAGCTAATAGTTTGCTGGCTTTCCCTCCCCCTTCATAATATTTCTGTTTTGTAAAAATTAACTTTCTCAATATATCTTTGGTAAGGATCTCATTTATTTTATTCCTTGTTTTGTTAAGTTGTTCTCTAATTTTTGGATCGATTGTATCTTTGTGATTTTGTTCTAATTTTTTTAATTCACCCTCCAATTGCACTAGTTCTTTTTGCCTCACTCTCTTTAGATGAGCACTGTAACCAATCAATTTACCTCGAAGTACCGCTTTACATGCATCCCATAATATTGGAGGGGAAACTTCGCCATTGTCGTTCTGTTCCAAGTATTCTGCAATATATTTTCCAATTTGTTCCTTCATATGATTTAGAACAGAGGTGCATACAGTTTCCTTTGCATTTAAATGTGAATGTGTGGGGGGGAAAATGGTGATTGAAGTTGTTGCTCAAAATCTTGACCTCTCTTCCAGGGAAATATTTCGGATTTAAGGGTGTCCATGCACGACAGAGTGATCAGCTGCTCCTTCACCTCGTTCAACCCGATTTCAACTCGAAGGAGCACCGGCATTACAGATCCACAGAGATCCTATTATCTTATGTTTGCCTACGGATCCAGCAGCAGCAATGGTAAGAACATTAACATTAATCAAATGTTGAAAAAATTGCACATTTTGAGAGTTTATTATATTTTCTCATGAATTTAAATGGGTGTCAAATTGGCAAATTTGTGGGATGGACCCTTCGTAATACCCCACGGATACAGTCAATACACAAGTTGTTTCAATATAGATATAAATATATTGGTCCATCTTTTGATCAGATCAATGACTTTATTTTGTGCAGATATGTTGATTGGTTCAGGCCACAAACTGGTTGAAAAAGAGGTGATGAAGAATACATGGATAATAAATATGCAGGATACTAATCCAGTCAAACCTTGGTTTTCATCCATAATCCGTTCCAGAAGGCTGTTACACTTCCTCGTGTAAGGACGGTGAGAGGAGTCAAATGGTGCATTCAAGTGTGTTCAGTTTGTTCGAGAACCGAAATTTGTTCATCATCTGAGGCATAAAAAACTCAAAATTTTTGGTCGAAAACTGAATTGGACGAGAACCGAGACGTTCGAAAACCGAGGTTTGACTGTATTGTTCTGCAGCAATCCCTTAATTCAAGAGCCTTGGGGCAATTGAGACAAAAGACCATTTATTTTAAATTGTAAGCACTACTTTTATGTTTGCTTCCTTTAACCTGACAGGACAAATCAAGGTCCATACTAAAACATTCCTAAGTGCAAACAAAGTTGATATTTCCAGGCCTCAACTTGTCAGAACCGCTGAATGGCCTCACATCATCAAAGCGCATGGTGAGATCTATTTTTGAGTGATGGGTTGCACCGTTAACTTCTCTCTGTGAATGTTTAACCAGTTCAAGGTGGTAAAGATTTGTTTATAAACTATTCATTTTATTTCTCTGATTTCCGTTATTTAAATTGTCTTCGCCACTTATCGTCATTTAATTGTATATTTTAAATTCTGACATCCCTTTTCTGCATCATCATGACAATGATTAGAACATTTGATATACAGTCAAACCTCGGTTTTCGTACTTAATCCGTTCCAGAAGACTGTTCGGAAACCGAATTGTTCGGAAACCGAAACCATTTTCCCCATTGAAATCAATGTAAAATGTTTTAATCCGTTCCAAGTCAAGAAAACAACTTTTTAAAACAACTTATTTTTACAACTTCACCCCATAAACTGTACAAATGTAATGGGAGATTACCAATTTTAACATTAACATAGTAACATAAAAATTGAAGGAACATCTCTCTCTCGATCTGTCGTGGGGCGTGCGCCTCTCCCAGCTGTCAGCAGGCAGTAGGCGGGGCATTTCGGCATCCCGAACTCCTTCGCCAACACAGACACATGCCCCTCCCCTGTGCTGCCAGGGCAAACCATTATGAAAAGAGGGGGATTTCACTCGCGCTAACAGAAGCGTCTCACCAAACACGTCTGCTTTTTTTTATTGTACAATACAAAAACGTCTGCTCACAATGGTCGCTTCCTGTGTAGCGACGCGACACGAGGGAGCGCGGCGACAGGAGGGAGCGTCACTTCACTCCTCTCGGCTTTGCTACCTCCTCTCGGCTTCGCTACCTCGCGAAGCTACACGAGGTAGCGTTGCTACACGAGCTAGCGAAGCCGAGAGGAGTGAAGTGACGCATTCAAGTGCGCTCAGTTAGTTCGAGAACCGAAATTAGTTCGTCATCCGAGGCATAAAAAACTCGAAATTTTAGTTCGAAAACCAAATTGTACGAGAACCGAGATGTCCGAAAACCGAGGTTTGACTGTACAGTCAAACCTCAGTTTTCGTCCATAATCCGTTCCAGAAGGCTGTTCGAAAACCGAAATTGTTCGAAAACCGAAACCACACTCTTTTTAAAATAAAAATGTTTACTGAACACGTCTGCTCACAATGGAAAGCAACACGAGGAAGCCTCACTTCCTCGTCTACCCGAGCAAGCGTCACTTTATCGTGTAAGGAAGGCGAGAGGAGTCAAACGATGCATTCAAGTGCGCTCTGTTTGTTTGAGAACCGAAATTTGTTCGTCATCCGAGGCATTAAAAACTCCAAATTTTTGGTTGGAAACCGAATTGGTAAAGAACCGAGACGTTCGAAAACCGAGGTTTGACTGTACAGTGGTATCTCTACTTACGAATTTAATTGGTTCTGGAAGAAATTTCTTAACTTGAAAATTTTGTAAGTAGAGACGTGTTTTGCATGTAAATGCCCTAATCCGTTCCAAGCCCCCCACCCACATAATTCAGACATAAATGCATAAAAATGCATCAAAATATGTAACAAATACATGTTACAATTAAATTATTGCAGAATAAATACAGTTGTGCATACTGTAAAAAACAAAAAATAAAGAATAAGAATAATGGTCATTTAACTTTTAACTGCGTCCTCATCGTCGTTTTTTTGCTCTCTTTAGTTCATGTTCTCTCTCAGAAGTGGTTTTTGCCTGGCTGTTTGTCAAGAATCCAAGGACATTTGCTTTTGTCGACTTTTGACAATCCTTCGAAAGTGTCCAAGACAAACATCAGCATCGTGAGCGATCGCCCTACTGGTGACTTTTTCTGGGTGATTCACATTTCCGTAAAACTATCGCAGTGCCTCATGGCCCGCGGGGCGATTGACGAGGACGCTGCATAGACACATATCTATCTACACACATAGACTCATTCGGTAGAGTTCCCTCTTAGCCAATGGGATGCCAGGATGGTGCTCGGTAATAGCCAATGGCAGAGCAGCTATACATATGTTGCGTTCAGGAAATTCGGAGCTGCGAGTAGCAGGCCAAACTGTATTTTTACCTTTTGCATCTATTAATATTTTTCGTAACAAGACGCAATATTGGGCGGCCCGGTAGTCCAGTGGTTAGCACGTCGGCTTCACAGTGCAGAGGTACCGGGTTCGATTCCAGCTCCGGCCTCCCTGTGTGGAGTTTGCATGTTCTCCCCGGGCCTGCGTGGGTTTTCTCCGGGTGCTCCGGTTTCCTCCCACATTCCAAAAACATGCATGGCAGGCTGATTGAAGACTCCAAATTGTCCCTAGGTGTGAGTGTGGGCGTGGATGGTTGTTCGTCTCTGTGTGCCCTGCGATTGGCTGGCAACTGATTCAGGGTGTCCCCCGCCTACTGCCCGAAGACGGCTGGGATAGACTCCAGCACCCCCCGCGACCCTAGTGGGGATCAAGCGGTTCGGAAAATGGATGGATGGATGGAAGACGCAATATTTTCCTGTTGAGATGTTTCATCACTTGAAAATTTCGTATGAATAGACATTCGTAAATAGAGTTACCACTGTAATTTATCTACTGCTTTTTTCAGGCTCGATGATGCTGATAGCCTGGATGACCACAGGATCCATCGGGATGATGGTAGCCAGATATCTGAAAGGAGTGGCCAAGGAAAATCATTTATTGGGCAAAGATGTCTGGTTTCTGGTGGGGAGCATTGATACAATGTTGAAAATTGTCTTTTTTCCAATACAATACAGTGAAAAATTTGGAGGCCATCACTTCCGGTGTTGTTTTAATTCTGATCCACAAAATATAGAAATACTGTATACACTCTTTCTCGTGAACAATTCCTTCAAACATAGCATAATCCGTGAAACAAAACGAGGCTGTGAAAAATGCTCTCTATTACAGGCGCAAAAAATACAAGCGCTCCCGAGGCTGTCCAGCGGCGACAGTCAAGTAGCGTCGACAGTCCTTCCAATCGAAATCAGTGCTGGTACACGCGTGCTTCCGAGAAGGCGCAACCACCAAGCACAGATTCTTCTCCTTTGGGGGATGGCATGGCCAAAACACTGAAAACAGTACAATCGGGTCAACATGAAGTAACAACATGCTTAAAAAAGAAAAGACAAAAAAAATTAAAAAGCAAAGCTCTTGAAGAGCTCTTGCCGATGGCTGTCAACTATGGCGCCATCTTGGATTTTGAGCAAGGCAATTACAGAAGCCTAACATTGAAATTACTCCTCTATCGGGAAATTGTGTTTAGCAGTGGGTGCTGAGGATTGTCCAAATTGGATTGAAATTTGTTCAGCATCCTCCTTCCTGACACAGATGTCAGGCTGTCTACTGTAACACTGTCAGAACAAACCTGTGTACACGAATGAGGGCCTTTACCATCAGATTGGTAGAACAGCTTTCGTATCTTTTTACAGAGGGTAAACAAAGCCCAACTTCTGAGGAAGTCCATGTCCTTTCCTGTGCTGGGGGTCAGTGTTGGTAGTTCAGTGTATCCTTTTATCCACCTGCACACCAAGGTGCACCTTTAGTCAAACTCCCCACTGTCACCAAAACTGGGTCCAGCTGAGCTGTGGTCTCCGAGTCTACCACGATTTCCCTGGTCTTGGTGGTATTTAAGCCCAGACGGTTGAAGTCAAACCATGTGACATAGTGGAATATAATTCACTTGGACCTGCTCTTTGACGTTTATGTGCAATTGACCCAACACCTTCCTCAAAAATATTTGTGGTGCCCTCCATTCACCTCTTCGTATCGTATCACACCCACTCCCATGATCAAGGTGTTGTATGATGATTATGATGTTGGCATTGAAGGTTTGAAGGTGGCAAGATCCAGCAAATTTACCACTGGCAAAATTCAAGCAGCTCTCATTTTACCGGCAATGGACCAAAAATAAAACAAAATAAACAACAACAAAAACTATATATTTTTTTTTTGTCTCACTGCTATCATAAAGGCGATTCTGTTTCTGGTTCTGATATATGGCTTTCATGATACACATGGGATCCTTTCTTTAACTTTATGGCACATAGCTCACCAGATTTGGACCACTTTTGTTATCGGAAGAGAGTTTTTCAAAGCTTCTTCCAAGTTGGATGTGTCCGGTACACCTCAGAAAGGACCTGTCCGCAGGGCCTCCTGATGAGGCCAGAGCCACCTCACCTGGCTCCCCTTGTTATACAGTTGCGAAAAGGTTCTGAACAGAATCAGAGACACAGGGTAGGCTTGGTGGAGAACGGCATCCGCCAAGAATCGCAGGGGCCCAATTTACTTACATGCATTAGCCTTGCACAGGAAACTGTGTTGCGCCTTTAAATGTCATACAAATATTCAACAATTTCTACCATCGGAATGATCAAATCTGTAAATGACCAATATAATCCAATAGATTTGTACTTTTGACTTTGCAGGTCCATTTTTCAATGATGGGTGTCACAATAGCAGCCACAGTGATTGCCTTCCCTCTTTCCTTCATATACGTGAAGACCTGGTCTGGGGTCAGTTTACCAGTTTTTTTCCATTCTCCACCTGTATTATACTGCCTGACGGAGATCATAGTGAAAAAGATTTGCTTTCGTTTTGACAGTAACTTCAACAGTGATGAAACAAACTAATATCCTTGACTTCTAACTTTGAAACTAGGATCCATCAACTTGTTGTGTAAATGTAATTCAATGAGATGATTTGTCGAGATTGGGTTCACCATCAGAATGGGCCTCTGAAGGAAGCCTGGACCACAAAAATGAATCCGTGCTAGCTGTTCTGCGTAAAAAATGTCAGATTCTGCTATACAGTGATCCCTCACGTATCGCGCATAAAAGGGGACCAGAAAGTTGTTTTACCACCTGCGCTGAGAAGTGTTTTTGGTTGGTTGTTTTTTTTGTTTAGTTTTCACTACTGTCCACTGGTAAAATGTTCTGTACTTCCATTGTACAGTTGATACTGGGGCACTGTTGCCCCAGTAAATGGCGGTGTGGTAACACCCCTGATTTCAGTACTTGTCTGAAAAACGGCTCATCAATGAGAGTAGATGGATGAAAGCCTGGATTGTGTTAAATCACGTTTCCTTTGGCCAGTACAAAATTATGGACATCAAAGGTCTTCTGATATTTTCATTTGCTGATTGTTTTTTTTTTATGTTCGCAAGGGGACTGTTCGGCAGTTCCATCAATCCATCCATTTTCTTCCATCTATCCCGGGTTGGGTCATGGGGCCAGTAGCTTTAGGCACAGAGTTCCTTTCTCCCAGCAACTTCATCCAGCTCTTCAGTCATTCACCTGTTGCATGTCTTACCGGCCAAATGCATACATGGGTGCTTTACACATTTCTGTGTCCAGCAGTTAAGAAAGAAGAGTGACTGCAAAATTGGTTGTTTGTGCCTATCAGCAAAAAAAAAAAAAAAAGCATTACATTCACAATCAAACAATAAGACGGAAGTTGTTTTGAACACTGAATTCTAATTTGGCCATCAAATGAGACATTCACTTAAAATTCATGTCTAATGTGTGCAGGGGACCCATCCTGTCCTGGGATGCCTGGTTATGATTTTGTGTGTCCCCCAACTCACACTGGCTTTGCTGCGCTGCGGACCACAAAATCCCCTGTAAGTACTGCGGCATATTGTTCACATATGATCGTTTCGCTTTTTTCAAAATATATTCCATCCATTTTCAACACCACTTATCCTGCTCATGTTTGCCGAGATTTCTCTTTTGAAAATTGTTAGACGTGATACAACCCCGGTATATATAAAGCAAAGGGGAAGAGGGTGGAGAATCTTCCACATATTAATACATATACAGTCAAACCTCGGTTTTCGGACGTCTCGGTTCTCGACCAATTCGGTTTTCGACCAAAAATTTCGTTTTTTTTATGCCTCAGATGACAAACAAATTTCGGTTCTCGAACAAACTGAGCGCACTTGAATGCACCATTTGACTCCTCTCGCCTTCCTTACACGAGGAAGCAACCCTTCCTCGGGTAGACGAGGAAGTGACGCTTCCTCATGTTGCTTTCCATTGTGAGCAGACGTGTTCAATAAACATTTTTATTTTAAAAAGAGCGTGGTTTCGGTTTTCGAACAATTTCGGTTTTCGAACAGCCTTCTGGAACGGATTATGGACAAAAACCGAGGTTTGACTGTACAGTATTAAGATATATATCAATCAGTGGCAGGCGGTGTGTTTTGGAACCGGGAATTTTGTGATCTAATCCACCTCTTGATAATGCCATAAGATCACAATACTGGATGTACCGTACGTCGCCCTCAAAAAAGAAAACAAACAAACAAACAAAAAAAAAGATACGTATAATTATGCTTATGTTCATACCCCAGAGCGTGTTACGAAATTGTTTAAAATACCTTTGCAGATTCACAGATGATTGTCTCCCTTCCAAGCACTCTCACCCGCAAGCATTGATAGGAAAGAGGCTTTGGCGTGGCATTAGAGCATTTCATGTATTTGACGATATTACCAAAAAATTGTTACTTTTATCTTCCAATAAATCACCTCAAGAACTCCAAACCTCTATCGTACAATAAAGTACTTTACCGTGAAGTTTTTATCAATATGAAAACTCGAAATAAATAACATCGGCAGAGATGCTTTGCATAACTACCTGTGGATGCAAAATTGATCATCCACCCCCTCCCACTTCCCACGCGATCCCACAAGTTCAGTTTTTCTTGAAAAGTACACCTTGAAAGTGAATTTTCAATCAGCTTCCTCAATGTTTAATTAACACTTCGGCCCGCCTATTGAGCTGAACCAATCAGAAGTGAGAGTCGCTGAACCAATGAGAGGATGGAGAAACTCCCTCGTCATGGGGCCTGCGGGTGGCTTTCCGGGAGGCGAATCTCAAATCTGATTGGCTAAAAGAAGAACCAGCCATTTCAGTGTGTGCGTGCGTGTATTTGGGACCATCTCAGCGGTTGTTTCTGAGTTTTACCATTCATTGTGTTTTGATGAGGAGTAGAATGATAAATTTGTCCCACAAAGGGCGACAGAAGGCCGCTTATTTCGAGCCTTTGCATTACTTCTCTTCTATAAATGCTTTCTTTGACAGGAGGTTTCTGTTCAACTGGTCTCATGCTGTGATTGCAGTGGTATTAAAAATTCTGGCGAGTAAGTACTGCGCTTTTACAAATACACATCACAGTCTATTTTCTTTTTTTTTTTTTGGGACAGTGGAAGGATGTCTGAACAAATATTGGCACGTTTCTCAGAACAGATTGTGTTGAACCCTAATTGTTCAAAGTTAATCCAGACAGAATTTGGATCATGGATTGGATAAATTCTTGAAAATGGGCAGACACCAAATTCTGAAATCGGTTAGATGACATAAGTGGTAGTGATTGGCGAGCCTACACCACACATTTGTGTCGTCATTTCGAGACTTCTAATTATGAATGAACACTCATGTGTGTGCTCAATTTGACGGACTCTCAACACCACAGAGATAATTAGCACCCTTGGTCAGCAGAGCGAGGTACCTGAGCGAGGTATGTGTGGTTTTGTTTAAGATAAACTTATATATTTGAAGACCGTATTTTCTGCACTGTAAGACCCTTAGGATTATAAAGCGCATTTTCAAAAATTGTCTTTTTTAAAACCTACTTTATCCTCACGAAGGTCGCAGGCTGACTTTAGGCTGCAGGTGGCACAACACTCTGAACTGGTAACCAACCAATTGCAGTGCACACATGGAGCATTTCCATACCATCAATGAGCAAGAACTGATCCCACACTGCCGGGAAACCAATCAAGAGAGTGTACCACTACACCATCAGCAATAGTGTAAAATATTCAATCAACTCTAATTAGAAACTCAATATTTACAGAAATCAAAATGTTCCAAAAAAAAATTTCTGACAGTTGCATCCCTTACTACATGTCCAGTCACTCTCTCATCCTGAGAGATTGTCAGAGGTACCTCATGTCTTTCGTGTCAGCTGGCTCAGGTGCATAAATTATCTCATCATATGGGGACTTTCCACTATGAGAAAATATGAATATTTCCGACTGAACCAAGTTTGTTATGAGCAAAGGTGATTAAAGTATGACTGATTAAGACAGGGATCGCAAAAATCCAAATAAATTGTCTCCAAATTACACCTTTTAAACAACTGGGCCTCTAGGTCCCACCACAATATATTTTATATCCATCCAAACATAAAATGTAATATTTGAGACGATAGATGATTGCTTGGGAGCAGCTCTTTAACCAAATGCTTCTCTTTTTGGCGCACAAGTTGCAGCGATATTCACTGGCCTGAAGATAATGGACAACACTGTGGATCAATGGCTGATGAAAGTAATGGGTGGGCTGGTCACCTGGGAGGCTTTGTTCTGTGTCTTGTTGGAAATCAACTTCAAGCGGAAGGTTGATGCATCAGGTGAATATACTGTACTTTGACTGTCATTTCCTTTTCTTTTTTTTTTTACCGTCTTAAAACTTTGACCACAAAACATATGTAATCCATCCATCAATCAATTTCCGGATCCACTTTATCCTTACAAGAGTCACGGGCGTGCTGGAGCCTATCTCGGCTGTCTTCGGGGTAGTAGGCAGGGGACACCCTCAACTGGTTGCCAGCCAATCGCAGACATACAAAATCAACACCCACAGAATTTTTGTTTATTGAATATAGACAACACACAATACAACAACAAATTGACAAAAGTGAAGGCAAGCAAAAATTGTAAAAAGGAAAAGACAAAAAAATCATCACAATTTTATGTTCAAAGGAGTAGGAAGAAGTAAGAAACGTATCTAGTCCTACCCCTTGTTATGTAATAACATATGAATTGATCCTTTTTCAATACAAAAAAGAAAGGAAAAATCAACCTATCATCAAATGCTTTTATCCTAATGTGTATTGTACTTATCTATTTATAAAAGTTTCGGTTTGAATATACACTCTTGCACATTATTGTATCAATGTTCTCGTATTCATAATAAATACTACATTTCATTAATACATTTAATAAGTTGATCAATGTAATTCTGATGTATTACTATATTGTATAAATGTATCAAATTTCCATCCATCCATTTTCCGAACCGCTTGATCCTAGGGTCGCGGGGGGTGCTGGAGCCTATCCCAGCTGTCTTCGGGCAGTAGGCGGGGGACACCCTGAATCAGTCGCCAGCCAATCGCAGGGCACACAGAGACGAACAACCATCCACGCCCACACTCACACCCAGGGACAATTTAGAGCATTCAATCAGCCTGCCATGCATGTTTTTGGAATGTGGGAGGAAACCGGAGCACCCGGAGAAAACCCACGCAGGCCCGGGGAGAACATGCAAACTCCACACAGGGAGGCCGGAGCTGGAATCAAACCCGATACCTCTGCACTGTGAAGCCGACGTGCTAACCACTGGACTACCGGGCCACCCTGTATCAAATTTATTATCTTAATTCTGATTTGTGTAGTTTTTTTGTAATAATAATACATTTTATTTGAAAGCGCTTTTCATCATACTCAAAGACGCTTTACATGAGCTTAAAACACAGGATAAAAATGTGCATTCAAAAACAAGCATACATAATTTACAAAAACACATTTAGATGAACAAATGGCAAAAAATGGGTAAAAGAGATTAAAAGGTGTTAAAAGCATTGCGGAACAAGTGAGTTTTAAGAGATGATTTGAAGGATTGAAGGTCAGTACAGTTGCGGATGTGTTGTGGTAGAGCGTTCCAGAGGGTGGGGGCGGCAACAGAGAAGGCTCGGTCCCCCCAGGTTTTGAGCTTGGTCACGGGGATGGCGAGGAGGTTTATGTTTGGGGAGCGGAGGTTGCGGGAAGGAGTGTATTGGTAAAGCAGATCGGAAAGGTAGGAGGGGGCCTGCTTGTGAAGGGCTTTATAGGTGAGTAGGAGGAGTTTAAATTGAATACGCTGGGGAACGGGGAAGCCAGTGGAGGTTTTTAAGGACGGGGGTGATGTGATCACAAGTGCGGGTGTGGGTGAGTAGGCGGGCGGCAGCATTCTGGATGTACTGTAGTTTATTGAGGAGTTTCGAGGTTGTACCGTAGAGGATGCTATTGCAGTAGTCAAGGCGGGAGGTGATGAAGGCGTGGATGAGGGTTTGAGCAGCGTTGAAAGAAAGAGAGGGGCGGAGACGAGAAATGTTTTTGAGGTGGAAGAAAGCAGTTTTGGTGATTTGGGTGATGTGTTGGTCGAAAGAGAGGTTATTATCAAAGTGAGAGGAGGGGAACAGGGTGCAGTTGTCAATAGTGAGGTTAAAGTTGGAGGCTGTTTGGGTGAGGGACCGAGGACCGATTATTAGCAGTTGAGATTTAGTGCAGTTAAGAGTGAGAAAGTTTGTTTGCATCCAGGATTTGATGTCTGAAAGACAGTTAGACAGGGTGGAGTGGGTTGTTGGGGTAAATGATTTGGTGAATATGTACAATTGGACGTCATCAGCGTAGCAGTGGAACTGGAGACCATGATGGCGAATGATTTGGACGATGGGTAGAAGGTAGAGAATGAAGAGAAGAGGACCAAGCACAGAACCCTGGGGGACACCTTGGGACAGTGGGGCAGGGTAGGAAGAGCAGATGTTGATGTGTATGAATTGTTTCCTGTCTGTGAGATATGAGTGAAGCCAGGTGAGGACTTTGTCAGTGATGTTTAGGGATTACAGGCGAGAGAGTAGGATGGAGTGGTCGATGGTGTCGAAGGCAGCTGTAAGGTCAAGATGGATGAGGATGGAGAGTAGGCCGGAGTCAGAGGCAAGGATGAGGTCATTGGTGATTTTGAGGAGGGCTGTTTCAGTGCTGTGTTGTGTGCGGAATCCAGATTGAAATTGTTCGAAAAGTTGGTTATTGTCTAGGTAGGTTTTAATTTGAGATGCGACGACACGTTCTATGACTTTGGACAGAAAGGGGAGGTTGGAGATGGGTCGAAAGTTGCTGATGATGTCAGGGTTGAGTCCGGGTTTTTTGATGATGGGGGTTACAGCAGCCAGTTTGAGTGAGGAGGTGACATAGGCAAGATTGAGGGAGGAGTTGACAATGTTCATGACGAGGTGGGAGATGGTGGGAAAGCAGAGCTTGACGAAGGTAGATGGGATGGGATCCAGTGTGCAGGTGGAGGAATTCATTGTTGAGATGATATTGGTGAGTTCGGCTATGGAGACAGGTGTGAATTCAGAGAGAGGTGAAGTAGTTGGAGTGATGGATGCTGGTAGTAAGGGAGGGGGGACGGGATAGGTGGTGAGTGAACTGTAGAGGATGTCGATTTTGGATTGAAAGTAGGATAGGAATGAATTGCATTTATCAACGGTAAAAGAGGTTGAAATATTGTCGCTGGGTTTGAGGAGTTTGTTGACGGTGGAGAAGAGAGCCTTTTGGTTGTTGGAGTCGGTGTGGATAAGGTTGGAGTAGTAGGTGGAACGGCTGGAGTTGAGTGCGGTCTTGTATTACTGAAGGTGATCGGTGTAGGCGAGGAGGTGAACAGTTAAACCGGATTTTTTATAGAGTCTTTCTAGCTGGCGTTTTCGGGTTTTAAGTTTGCGGAGTTCTGGGGTGTACCAGGGGGCTGAGTGAGTGAAGGAGACAGATTTGGTTTTGATGGGGGCGAGTTGATTAAGACAGGAGGAGAGAGTGCTGTTGTTGTTGTTGTTGAGTCACCCTAGGCGCCTCAGGATAATCCTGAGTAGCGCTAGACTCGCGCATGGGAGGCTCCTAAGTTCTCCGAAGGAGTTGCCAAGTTGTCGATGGTGCCGGTCCACCAGGAACGCTGGACAGCGTAGCCAAAGATAATAATAATAATAATACATTTTATTTATAAGCGCCTTTCAGAACACTCAAGGACACTGTACAATCAAAAGCAATAAAACCACATATAAAATTATAAATAATAAATAATAAAAGAGGAGATGAGTCTAAACAGAGTATGCAATTTTAAATAGGTGGGTTTTGAGACGAGTTTTGAATACGGGAAGAGAGTCAATATTACGGATGTCGGGTGGTAGTGAGTTCCAGAGTTTGGGGGCAGAGCGGCTGAAAGCTCTGCACCCCATCGTGCTGAGACGGGCAGAGGGAACATAGAGACGGAGGGAGGCTGAGGACCTGAGGGAACGAGAGGGAACGGAAATTTGAAGAAGGTCAGACAGATAGGGGGGGGCAAGGTTATGGATGGCTTTGAATGTGAAGAGGAGTATTTTGAAGGTGATCCTCAGTTTGACAGGGAGCCAGTGGAGCTGCTGGAGGACAGGGGTGATGTGATGGAAGGAGGGGGTTCTAGTGATGATACGAGCTGAAGAATTCTGGACCAGTTGAAGTTTATGGAGGAATTTGTGATGGACACCGAAAAGAAGGGAATTGCAGTAGTCAATACGGGAGGTGACGAGACTGTGGACAAGGATAGCTGTGGTGTGAGGGGTGAGAGAGGGACGAAGACGGTTGATATTGCGTAAGTGGAAATAAGCGGACCGGGTTATGTTATTAATGTGGGAGTTGAAAGATAATGAGCTATCGAGGATGACACCCAGACTCTTGACCTGAGGGGAGGGGGACACAGTGGAGTTATCGATAGTAAGAGAGAAACTGTTGGTTTTGTGAAGTGTGGATTTAGTCCCGACGAGGAGGAGTTCTGTTTTGTCACTGTTCAGTTTGAGGAAGTTATTTGCGAACCAAGATTTAATTTCTGAAAGGCAGTGTGAGAGGGAGGACGGTGGTAGGGAGGCGTCGGGTTTGCTGGAGAGGTAGAGCTGGGTGTCATCCGCGAAGCAATGAAAATGGATGCCAAATTTGCGGAAAATATTGCCAAGGGGGAGAAGGTAAACAATGAAGAGGAGGGGTCCCAGGACAGAGCCTTGGGGCACACCAGAAGAGACGGGGAGGGACTGTGAGGTGAAGGAATTGAGTTGGATGAACTGAGAGCGCCCAGAGAGATAGGAGTGAAACCAGTGTAAGGGGGTGTGAGTGATGCCTATAGTGGAGAGTCTATTTAGGAGAATAGAATGAGAAATTGTGTCAAAAGCTGCACTCAGGTCGAGGAGGATGAGAATGGAGATTAAACCGGCGTCAGCTGCAATAAGAAGGTCGTTGGTGATTTTTAAGAGGGCTGATTCTGTGCTGTGACGGGGACGGAAACCAGATTGGAATTGTTCATATAGATTGTTATGGATAAGGTGGGAGTGAAGTTGAGAGGCAACAATTTTTTCAAGCAGTTTGGAAATGAAAGGAAGATGAGAAATTGGTCGCAGGTTATTGAAGTCATTGGGATCTGAACCAGTTTTTTTCAGGATAGGAGTGACAGCTGCGATCTTGAAAGAGGCGGGAACAATTCCAGTGGACAGTGAGGAGTGGATGATGGCTGCAATGAAAGGAAGTAGAGAGGGTAGGCAGGATTTAACCAGGACTGTGGGGAGGGGATCTAACAGGCAGGAAGAAGTCTTGGATTTCATAATGATCTCTGAAATTATTGAAGGATGGGGGAGTTCAAAAGACGAAAGCAGTTGACAGGGGGTGGGGAGGTAAGGCGAGGGGAGGGGTACAGAGGAGCCCAGGTGCTGGTGGATTTTGTTGATTTTTTCAATAAAAATAGAAGCAGAGTGTTGCAGGTGTCAGAGGAATAAAAGTGGGGGGGTAGGGAGACAGGGGGTTGGGTGATTTTGTTTAAGAGAGAAAAGAGAGTCCTAGTATTTCCAGTATTAGCGCAGATGAGTCCAGAGTAATATTGCGATTTGGCTTGAGAGATGGAGTCCTTGTAATGGGAAAGTTGAGCTGAGTAGATGTCCTTATGAGCAGTGAGTCCAGTTTTCCGATAGAGTCTTTCAAGTTGCCGAGTTTTGGATTTAATGGAGCGGAGATGATGGGTGAACCAGGGGGCAGACCGAGTGAAAAAGACAGGGCGGGACTTGACAGGAGCGAGTGTATTGAGAATGTTGGTGAGGTCCATGTTGTATTGGGAAACCAAAACATCAGGAGAGGAGTCAGTGTCCGGAGTCAGAGTGGCGATCCTTGCAGCGAGAGAGTCAATATTGATATCCTTGATATTACGGTAGGAGATGATGCGGGGTGATTTGGTGGTGGAGAGCCAGAGGGTGATGTTAAATGAAATGAGGAAGTGGTCCGTTATTGGGAGTTCATCAGCAGTACAGTTGGAGGGGGTGAGGCCAGAGCAGCAAATCAGATCCAGAGTGTGTCCTTTAATGTGTGTAGGGAAGTCTGCAAACTGATGGAATCCAAAGCTGTCGAGTGAAGAGGCGAAGTCCATGGTGAGCGGAAGGGCGGTATTGTCCATGTGTATATTGAAATCCCCCAGAATAATTATATTTGGAGAAAGAGAGGAGAGATGGGTGAGGACAACAGACAATTCATTTAAAAAGTCGCAATGAGGTTTGGGGCACGGTATACTGTGGCAATGATCGTTGGAGTGGGTCCGGAAATTTGACAGGCGAGGCATTCAAATGAGGAGAGAGAAGGGAGAGAGATAGGAAGAACTTTCCACTTCTCGCGGTAAAATATCGCGAGACCTCCTCCGCGGCCCGTGTCGCGGGGTTTGGCTAGGTAAACAAAACCCGGGGGAATGGAGTCGTTGAGTTGGGAAAAATCGCCGGGAGTTTGCCAGGTCTCATTAAGACAAAAAAAGTCAAGCTTACGGTCTTCGATGATATCCTGGATAAGATAACCCTTGCCAGTAAGCGAGCGGATGTTCAGCAGTCCGAAGTTGACGCTGGCATTAACGTTGTTGCGGGGAGCATTAGCCGACCTAGCCAGGCCGGCTAAAACGCTGTGGTCCGCGGATCGGCCGTTGTTTCTGCGTGGCCGGCGGGAGGATGACCAGAAGGAGGTAATGGCTTTGGAACCATCGAGGTGGAAGCCCCGACGAGACCCACGGTGCATATACCTCCGAGAGGGACGAAGAGCGATGTCCGGGAAATGGTGCAGCGCAGGTGGCGAGCTCGACCACTGCAAACGGAGCCCGAGAAGTTCGGCCGCTGAGTACTGCAGCAATCCTTCTACGGGTCGACGGAGGAGCGACAGGATGGTCCATAATAGTATGGCCCATACAAAGGCCCTGTTGACCCTCGTCATGGGGTACCGAGGGGTGGAGACGGCACGGGGCCACGTCTGAGATCCGAACAGGTAGGACGCTGTGACAGCGCAACTGAGAACAATCACCTGACGTTGACAGTTTGTGATAAAAAATAAAATAAAAAATAGATTGGCGACAGTAAATCCGTAAAAACCCTAAACAATGTTTTGCGGGTGAGCAACGGCAGCCAGGCGACAGTAAAACCGTCGAAAACGCTAAAAAAAATGTTTGCGGGAGAGCAGCGGCAGTCAGACACGCCAGCGTTCAGATTCAAAGATGTTCGGCCGACTCTTCTTCCTCGCCGCATAACCGGCATCGGTTGTCGTCACACATCCCCAACAGATGTTGCCATCGTCGGAGAGAGGGGTGATGGCCGGACCTGAACCGGATCAGGTCGACGAGGTTTTTCCTCGACAGTGAGGCCTCTTCGGAGGGGTTGGATTTTTGGGAAGAGAGGGAGGTAAGACGGGGGTGGAGGGATGGGGGAAGGATGCAATTTCTGCGTATAATGGTGCACCTCGTGGAAGTGTCAGGATCCGGGTTTGGTTGGGGAAGGGAGGAGCCGAGTTTGGCTTGCTCGTCTGCCAGGTCATTGCCAAGGAGATTGCAATGACCAGGCACCCAGATGACCTGAACTGGGCCCTTGGGCCCGAGGGCAGCGAAAAGGGACTGTAGGGCGGTAATCTCGGGATCAGTTGGACTGATATTGGAGAGATATTGGCAAGAGATCTGCAATCGGTGATGATGGAGGCAGAGGACCAGTTGTCCCGGTGGGCGCATGCCAGCTAAGGAGAGTCTCGTCTGTTTGGCGGATCACCATGCCAGCACCGCCATTCTGCGTACCGTTAAGCGTAGAGCCATCGGTGTAAATGTACAGATCAGTAGGCCCATTCATCTCTATTATGTTCTGCGCAGCCGCCAGCTGGACTTCAGGTGGGGCGGTTTTGCGGATGGGAGTAAAAAGGACAGTTAAGGGGTGGGGGCCAGGTTAAGTTAGGAGTTGAAAAGTTGGTGGTTGGCTCAGGAAGGAGGTTGAGTTGGGAAAGAGCAGAGGTTGTAAAATTGCGCCAGTCTGAGCGTTTGAGGCGCTTCGGGATAGAGTTATGGAATAAAATCCTCCTGTCGTCGGTAGTGCTAAGATGGGCCCAGTCATCAGCCTTACGGAGCGACAGGTTTTTAAAACGGGAGGAGAGAGGAGGGAGGCTGGCTTCGAAAAGAACAGATTCAGCAGGAGTGGAGCGGACTTGGCCAGTGATGGCCCTGGCTGCTTGGAGTTGGGACCGTTCTAGCTTATTAGTGTTGGTTGTGGACAGCCAGGGTGTCCACGCTGGGGCGGCATATTCGGCCACACTCCTCATTGTCGCCATGTACACAGTCCTTAGGTCAGAGGGGTGCCAGCCCCATGACGAACCAGACAATTTGTAGAGTAGGTTGAGGCGGCTTTGCATGGACTGTGAGACATATCGGACATGTTCATTGAAGGATAGCTGTCTGTCGTATTTCAGCCCAAGAAAGGTTGGGGTGGCATTAGTGGAGAGGAGGGAGCCACCAAGGTAAATTTTAGGTTGCCAAGATGCCTCAGTCGCATCCAAAAAGAAGAAAGCAACTTCCGACTTTAATGTGTTGAGAGTTAGACGGGGGTCTGCACTCCAGGCATAGACTTTGTCGACTTCAGACTGCAGTCTTCTTCCCGCATCCTCCTTGTGGCGATCACTGCTGATGAGTGCCAGATCATCCGCGTACGCAGAGACAAGCGTGGTTGGTTTGAATGTGCTGAGAAGGTCGTTGATATAGATAACAAAGAGGAGAAGAGAGAGGACTGAGCCTTGAGGAAGGCCCTCTTTAAATGTACGAGAATGACCAATTGAAGAGTTTATCTTGACTTGTTGGTAAGCCAGGCTTTAGTCCAATCCACAAATCGAAGGGGAATCCCAAGGTCGAGCATTCGTTGTAACAGTCTTGTCCGCCACACTCGGTCATACACTTTGCTGAAATAAAAAAAAGTAGCAATGGAGCGTTGACGAAGTCTACACTGTAACCCGTCCATAATGAACTGGGACAGACGTAGGCATTGATCGGTCGTGCAACGTCCTTTCCTGAAGCCGGACTGCCAAGGACTGAGGAGAGAGTTGAACTCTAGCCAGCCTGACAGACGGTTGGCAATCATTCTCTCTAGGGTCTTCCCCAGAGTTGTAGTGAGGGCTATTGGACGGTAGGATTTTGTGGATCTTTCCCTTTTTTGTCGAATGGAAGAATTATGGCGCTACGCCAAGATTGCGGGCACAAAGTCTTGAGCCAGTTTACGTTGAAGATAGATAGGAGGGATGATTGTGCGGCAGCGGGGAGATGTTTAAGATGTTCAGGGTAGATCTCGTCTGGGCCAGCCGCTTTGCCCGGTTTCAGTTGTTTCAGTGCCCTGGACAGTTCTTCAGCTGTGAATGGGGATTCAAGCTCTTGTCGAGGGGAGACACGTAGTCTATGTACATCCTTGCGGAGCTCTCGTACAGCCCTCCTGCTCGCCCGATCGCTCTTCCTCCCACTCACTTCTGCATACTCGATGTTGAAGGCGTTAGCTTTGGCTCGATCACGTACTCTCGTCCTTTGTATTTCAATGTTTTTCCGGACCCTTTAGTGCTGTTGTAGTAGTTGGTGAGAAACAGTGGGTCATGGGACAGTGGAGGAGGTACTATGGACAGGTGGTTGAGGACGGAGGTAGAAAAGTCAGTTGGGGAGATGGATTTAAGGTTCCTGAATGATATGGTGCGCTTTTCCTTGGGAAGGGGGGTAGGGAGGTGGAGGTTCAGAGTGATAGCCAGATGATCGGAGATGTTGAGGTTGGTGCTAGAGTTTTTCAATGGTGAGACCGGTGGAACAGACCAAGTCCAGAGTGTGACCGTGGGTGTGGGTGGGGAAGTTGACATGTTGAGTGAAGTTAAGGCAGTCCAAAAGGTCCAGAAATTCAGAGGCACGTTTGCAGTAGGTGTTGTCAATATGGAAGTTAAAGTTGCCAAGAAGCAGAGTGAAAGGTGAAATAGGTGAGAGCTGTGTGACAAAATCGGAGAAGTCTGAGAAAAAAGATGGGTTGAATTTCGGGGACGGTAATGACAGCAATGACCAAGGGGGAGGGACCAGGGAATTTGAAGGTGATATGTTCAAAGGACTCAGTGGGTGAGGTGGATATATTGCTGATTTTAAACTCTGTTTTGTGGACTGATGCCACCCCACCACCTCGGCTAGTGAGGCGGGGCTTGTCGATGTAGGTGTAACCAGGTGGGGTGGCTTGGTTGAGTGAGAAGTAGTCCAGGTGTTTGTGCCAAGTTTCGGTGATAAAGAGGAAGTCCAGGTTATTGTCAGTTATGAATTTGTGTAAAACGAGTGCTTTGTTATTGAGTGAGCGGGTGTTAAATAGAGCCAGTTTGAGGATTTTGTGATGTCTGGGTAACAGTGAGGATTGGAGGAGTGGGCGGAGATTGTGCTTGACATCTTAAAATATTTTCTCTTGTTATTGTAGTAGTGAGGGTGTCTGGCTGTGATGATGGATTGAATGGGGTAAATGGCAGCAAGATGAGACAGTGACAACTGGGGCCTGTAGGGTGGACTATGGCAAGTGGAAGTGCTGTGTGTTGGTAATGTGGAGGAAGGGGAAGGTGGAGGTGTGTGATTTGTGACTAGTCAGCTTGTGGAGTAGTAGACAGCATGCTGGACATTTGCTGCCAGTGTTCTGCTGCCAAGTTTGTTGGGGTGAAAACCGTCCGCCTTTAAAAGGGATGGGCGGTGCCAAAATATATTAAAATTGTCAATGAAGCCCACGTTGTGTGTCCTGCAGGCAGTTTGGAGCCAGGCTAAGAATGCGGCTGAAAATGCCCATGCCACGGTGCGGAGAGAGTGGGCCGCTGATGAAAATTGATTTCCCGGTCGTGTTGAGGAACTGAAGAAGTTTGTTGAAGTGACCTTTGGTGATTTCTGACTGCCGGTGGGATGCATCAACGCAGCCAACATGTACAATAATTCTATGGATAGATGGTTGGAGTGGATGAAGCAGGCTGGGGAGTTTTGCGAGGATGATGGGAACAGTGGCTCCGGGGAAGCAGTGTGTTGTTGCGTTGAACAACTGGAGGTTTCGGGTTATGGAGTCGCCAACAATCAGGGTGGTCGGAGGAAAAAGGGGGTGAAGTGGGCAGGCAGGGATGGGTGAAGGCAGAGTGGGTCTTGGCGTAGGTTTAGTCAGTGGAGGGGGAAGTGCGCAGGAGACCAGGGACACTGCGCTGCGGGGCCGGAGTTAACTGAGGGATAGAGCGGCGGTGAGCAATGGAGGAGAAGGGGTGGACAGGATTATCTGAAGAAGGGATCTTAGGGGAGGGTTTCATTTTGGACTGTGTGGTGGATGGTGAAGAAGTTGTCGGCACTCTAGCAAGAGGAGGGAAGTCACGAAGATTGAGGATGTCAAAGGTGTTTCTCAGCTGGATATTGGACTGCAGGGGGTGGTTGGGATATGTGTCTTTCCCGCTGCGCTGAACACAGGCTTGTGGGGGGTGGAGCTGGACATGGACCTGGGCTTGGCACCAAGTCGTGTCCAGGTGTCATCTGAATCGGCGAGTGGCAGGCAGTCTTCAGGTGCGGGGTCGGGAGTGGTGGCCTTGTCAATTGCGGGAGAAGCAGGTTTGGCGGGAGCAGCTGTGTCGGTGAAAGAGGGAGACTCTGGTTGTCCAGGACCAAAGATGATTATGTCCATCTGCAGCTCAGCATCACGGATATGGTAGAGAGTGGAGATTCTCTGCTCCAGTTCAGCAATCTTCTCAGCAAGAAGGATGCAGCTGCTGCAGCCGGTCGGGGTCGCAGACACATGCGTAGAGTGTGGTGTAGGTCGACTGGTGTTTTGGCTAGCAGCAGGTGGTTTGACTAGTAGTGGGTGGTCTGGCTAGCAGCGGGTGGTTTAGCTAGCGGCGGGTGGTTCAGCTAGCAGCAGGTTTGGCTAGTAGCTGATCGTTTGGCTAGCAGAAGGTCGTTTGGCTTCCACCGCTGAGAAAGCTGGTTCGTGCTCTCTCGCTGTTCGCCGTCGCTCGGTAGCTCGCTAGCTGGTGCTTTCTCTCGCCGATTCGTCGTCGCTCGTTAGCTCGCGAGCTGGTGCTCTCACTCGCCGTTCGCCGTTGCTCTTTAGCTCGCTAGCTGGTGCTCTCTCTCGCCGTTCGCTTCCACCGCTGAGAAAGCTGGTTCGTGCTTTCTCTCGCCATTCGCCGTCGCTCGGTAGCTCGCTAGCTGGTGCTTTCTCTCGCCGATTCGCCGTCGCTCGTTAGTTCGCTAGCTGGTGGCATCCAGTCCACTGCATCGGCCCTGCGTGCGGGGTGTTTTTGTTTTTGGACTCAGCAAGCGGTTTACTCATTTTCAGGTCCGTTTCGAAATTATTCCACAGATTGACACCTATTACTGATGCTGTACACTCCTTTGCTTGATGTTGTTTCTTGTTTTGGATTTTTTTGTATTGGTTAGTACCCTTAAATCATAGGTGTCAACTCAGGTCCTGGTGGGCCGCTGTCCTGCATGTTTTCCAAGTCTCCCTGTTGCAACACACCTGATTCAAATGAGCAGGTTCAATGTCAGGCTTCCGCAGTGCCTGCTGATGATCTGATCATTTGACTCAGGTGTGTTGCAACAGGGAGACTTGGAAAACATGCAGGACAGCGCCCTCCAGACCTGAGTTTGACACCTATGCCTTAAAATATAACAATTTTCTCCAATTTCAAAAAGCTTCTGGATGTTTTGGCAAAGGAGTTTATTATGTACTTTGTACATTAATTAGGGGATTTTAAAGTTAACCAGGTCATAGAATTTCATTGTGTTTGATTTGATGAATAGTGGATTCATGGGTTCTGTATATTTAGATCTATTGATTATTCTGATTTTTGTAGATTTAAAACAGGGAGTGTGTTTGTTTTGCAAGCGTTTCCCCATATTTCCACACAGTAGGTCATATATGGAAGTAATAATGAGTAGTATAATGTGTACAAACATCTTTTATTTAACACATCCTTAGTTTTGTGGAGGATCCCTATAGTTTTGGATATTTTTCTTTTAACGTTGTCTATATGTCGCTTCCAGGATCGTTTACTATCTATTACTAATCCAAGAAATTTATTTTCATTACCTCGTTCTATTTCAATTGAGTTTACCTTTATTTTAACTTGGTGTTTGATTGGTCTCGTGCCAAAAACAACTGTCAGAGATTTTTCTCGGACAAAGTTAAAGAAATGACTCGGCACACAGGAAAATTGTCTTCAATATCGACGGGAGCGGATCTCTGAGAGCGAACGACGGTTAGTTGCTCCGCGATCACACTCAGAGCTCCGCCCTCCATGAGTTCGACCTTTTATTGTGACATATGCAAAATACAAGAAATAACACTGCCCCCGACGTTTGCATACCGCACCCCTGGTCCGGCCCCTCGGTAGTGATTGGTTACCTTGGTTTGAGCTTTGAACCACCGGTACATTGACACCTTAGCATTTGGTCACATTGAATCAACATGTTGCAGACTTTGCGGAGACAAATGTCGCCTGGGCGCGACGGGTGTTCTCAAATCGTCTTTTGATGTTCAACCGCTGTTCCCAAATGATTGCGTCCCCCTTTGTGACCGGGTCTATCCTTATCTCCCCTGTTCGCCCCCCTCTGCATTGACGTGGTCATTGTGGACTTCAAAAGCCCTCCGACCAGGTCGCCGGTGCCTTTGTCTTAATGCGTAGGCATTTGGGGGTGCTGGATACGCACCCAAACGTTAGATGTGCTCAAATTAATGAAACTTTAACATGATACAATTTTGCTCATAGATTTCTCTGTCAACAACTACTTAGATTTTTTCCAATTTAGTGATAATGTATCCTGTCGAACCTGTTTTTTAAATTTGTTTAATTCATTTTCCACAGTTTTCAGGAGCTGTTTCATATTTTCTCCAAGCAGTAGAAAGTTGGATCATCAGCGAATAGGACACATTTGAATTGTTTTGAAACACTACAGATATCATTTATATATATGATGAATAGTTTTGGTCCAAGCACAGACCCCTGAGGAACTCCATGGGTAATCTTCAGTAGGTTAGATTTTTATTGTTGAACTGCACATACTGATATCTGTTTTCTAAATAACTTTCAATCCATTTATATGCTATGTCTCTAATACCATATGTCTCTAATTTATTCAATAATGCACTATGATCTATTGTATCAAAAGCTTTTTTAAATCTAGAAAATCCCAACAATAAATTCTTTGTTGTCTATATCAGTGGCTATTGCTTCCACAAGCTCCATTACTGCCATTGAGGTAGTCCGTTTTTCTCTGAAGCCATATTGATTTTCACTTATACACATTTATGTATGAAGTTATCTTGTCTGCAAGAAAATAGTTTGTTCTATATTTTTGAGAATTGTGGTAGCATTGATATGATTTGTAAATAAGTGTCCTTTCTCCACTTTTAAAAATTGGAATGAACTTTTGCTGTTTTCATTTTTGATGGAAAAATACCAGCTTTGAATGAGAGGTTGCATATGTATGTAAAAGGTCGCACTACAGTTCTATAATCTGTTTTACTATTGTCATGTCAATATTAAGGCAACAGTTGACTTTTTATTTTTAAATGTTTTTACAATATTTAATACTTCATTATGATCACAGCAGTAAGGAACATGGTGGAAGAGGTTTTTTTTCATGTATCTATCTTTTCAAACCAGTTTATTGGATCAGGAATTTGTTTTGCTAGGTTACCGCTGATATTGACAAAATACTCATTAAATTCATTAGCTATTTCTTCATTTTTCTCATTTATAGTATTTTTGTCTTTAATAAAGTACTCTGATCATCTGCTTTTTTAGAGCTATTTCTAATGACATGATTTAGTATGTTCCATATTTCTTGAGTGTTGCTTTTATTCTGCTCTAATAATGCATGATAATGATCTCTCTTACTAGTTCTTATAATATTTACTAATTTGTTTAATAGGTCTTATATTTTATTTCAGCATCTATAGTTCTCATTTTATAAACGGTTTGTATAATTGTTTTTCTTTAGACATGAGTTTTCTACTCCATTTGTTATCCATGCTTACTTTGGTCTTTGTACTTTCTGGAGACCTTAATTACTGGGAATGTTTGTCATATAAGGAGTTAGGGTTGTCTGAAATGGCATCAAAGCAGTATTTGGGTCTTCATTTGAGTAACCTCAGACCTTCTCAGGGTCAAATGTCTTGTGGTCAGCATAATCAA
>CM031712.1:11466462-11493916 GCA_018466805.1 Hippocampus abdominalis | reverse complement strand
GTTGCTCAAAATCTTGACCTCTCTTCCAGGGAAATATTTCGGATTTAAGGTGTCCATGCACGACAGAGTGATCAGCTGCTCTTCACCTCGTTCAACCCGATTTCAACTCGAAGGAGCACCGGCATTACAGATCCACAGAGATCCTATTATCTTATGTTTGCCTACGGATCCAGCAGCAGCAATGGTAAGAACATTAACATTAATCAAATGTTGAAAAAATTGCACATTTGAGAGTTTATTATATTTTCTCATGAATTTAAATGGGTGTCAAATGGCAAATTTGTGGGATGGACCCTTCGTAATACCCCACGGAAAGTCAATACACAATTGTTTCAATATAGATATAAATTATTGGTCCCATCTTTTGATCAGATCAATGACTTTATTTTGTGCAGATATGTTGATTGGTTCAGGCCACAAACTGTTTGAAAAAGAGGTGATGAAGAATACATGGATAATAAATATGCAGATACTAATCCAGTCAAACCTCGGTTTTCATCCATAATCCTTTCCAGAAGGCTGTCGCACAACCAAAATGTGGCGAAAACCGAAACCACGCTCTTTTTTAAATAAAATGCTTACTAAACCTCGCTCACAATGGAAAGCAACAAGAAAGCGTCACTTCCTCGTGTAGAGGTGAGAGGAGTCAAATGGTGCATTCAAGTGTGTTCAGTTTGTTCGAGAACCGAAATTTGTTCATCATCTGAGGCATAAAAAACTCAAAATTTTGGTCGAAAACTGAATTGGACGAGAACCGAGACGTTCGAAACCGAGGTTTGACGTATTGTTCTGCAGCAATCCCTTAATTCAAGAGCCTTGGGGCAATTGACAAAAGACCATTTATTTTAAATTGTAAGCACTACTTTTATGTTTGCTTCCTTTAACCTGACAGGACAAATCCGGGTCCATACAAAAACATTCCTAAGTGCAAACAAGGTTGATATTTCCAGGCCTCAACTTGTCAGAACCGCTGAATGGCCTCACATCATCAAAGCGCATGGTGAGATCTATTTTGAGTGATGGGTTGCACACCGTTATTTCTCTCTGTGAATGTTTAACCAGTTCAAGGTGGTAAAGATTTGTTTATAAACTATTCATTTTATTTCTCTGATTTCCGTTATTTAAATTGTCTTCGCCACTTATAGTCATTTAATTGTATATTTTAAATTCTGACATCCCTTTTCTGCATCATCATGACAATGATTAGAACATTTGATATACAGTCAAACCTCGGTTTTCGTACTTAATCCGTTCCAGAAGACTGTTCGGAAACCGAAAATGTTCGGAAACCGAAACCATTTTCCCCATTGAAATCAATGTAAAATGTTTTAATCCGTTCCAAGTCAAGAAAACAACTTTTTAAAACAACTTATTTTTACAACTTCACACCATAAACTGTACAAAGTAATGGGAGATTACCAATTTTAACATTAACATAGTAACATAAAAATTGAAGGAACATCTCTCTCTCGATCTGTCGTGGGGCGTGCGCCTCTCCCAGCTGTCAGCAGGCAGTAGGCGGGGCATTTCGGCATCCCGAACTCCTTCGCCAACACAGACACACGCCCCTCCCCTGTGCTGCCAGGGCAAACCATTATGAAAAGAGGGGGATTTCACTCGCGCTAACAGAAGCGTCTCACCAAACACGTCTGCTTTTTTTTATTGAACAATACAAAAACGTCTGCTCACAATGGTCGCTTCCTGTGTAGCGACGCGACACGACGAGGAGCGCGGCGACAGGAGGAGCGTCACTTCACTCCTCTCGGCTTTGCTACCTCCTCTCGGCTTCGCTACCTCGCGAAGCTACACGAGGTAGCGTTGCTACACGAGCTAGCGAAGCCGAGAGGAGTGAAGTGACGCATTCAAGTGCGCTCAGTTAGTTCGAGAACCGAAATTAGTTCGTCATCCGAGGCATAAAAACACTCGAAATTTTAGTTCGAAAACCAAATTGTACGAGAAACGAGACTGTCCGAAAACCGAGGTTTGACTGTACAGTCAAACCTCAGTTTTCGTCCATAATCCGTTCCAGAAGGCTGTTCGAAAACCGAAATTGTTCGTAAACCGAAACCACTCTTTTTAAAATAAAAATGTTTACTGAACACGTCTGCTCACAATGGAAAGCAACACGAGGAAGCCTCACTTCCTCGTCTACCCGAGCAAGCGTCACTTTATCGTGGAAGGAAGGCGAGAGGAGTCAAACGATGCATTCAAGTGCGCTCTGTTTGTTTGAGAACCGAAATTTGTTCGTCATCCGAGGCATTAAAAACTCAAAATTTTTGGTTGGAAACCGAATTGGTCGAGAACCGAGACGTTCGAAAACCGAGGTTTGACTGTACAGTGGTATCTCTACTTACGAATTTAATTGGTTCTGGAAGAAATTTCTTAACTTGAAAATTTTGTAAGTAGAGACGTGTTTTGCATGTAAATGCCCTAATCCGTTCCAAGCCCCCCACCCACATAATTCAGACATAAATGCATAAAAATGCATCAAAATATGTAACAAATACATGTTACAATTAAATTATTGCAGAATAAATACAGTTGTGCATACTGTAAAAAACAAAAAATAAAGAATAAGAATAATGGTCATTTAACTTTTAACTGCGTCCTCATCGTCGTTTTTTTGCTCTCTTTAGTTCATGTTCTCTCTCAGAAGTGGTTTTTGCCTGGCGGTTTGTCAAGAATCCAAGGACATTTGCTTTTGTCGACTTTTGACAATCCTTCGAAAGTGTCCAAGACAAACATCAGCATCGTGAGCGATCGCCCTACTGGTGAACACTTTTTCTGGGTGATTCACATTTCCGTAAAACTATCGCAGTGCCTCATGGCCCGCGGGGCGATTGACGAGGACGCTGCATAGACACATATCTATCTACACACATAGACTCATTCGGTAGAGTTCCCTCTTAGCCAATGGGATGCCAGGATGGTGCTCGGTAATAGCCAATGGCAGAGCAGCTATACATATGTTGCGTTCAGGAAATTCGGAGCTGCGAGTAGCAGGCCAAACTGTATTTTTACCTTTTGCATCTATTAATATTTTTCGTAACAAGACGCAATATTGGGCGGCCCGGTAGTCCGGGTTCGATTCCAGCTCCGGCCTCCCTGTGTGGAGTTTGCATGTTCTCCCCGGGCCTGCGTGGGTTTTCTCCGGGTGCTCCGGTTTCCTCCCACATTCCAAAAACATGCATGGCAGGCTGATTGAAGACTCCAAATTGTCCCGAGGTGTGAGTGTGGGCGTGGATGGTTGTTCGTCTCTGTGTGCCCTGCGATTGGCTGGCAACTGATTCAGGGTGTCCCCCGCCTACTGCCCGAAGACGGCTGGGATAGACTCCAGCACCCCCCGCGACCCTAGTGGGGATCAAGCGGTTCGGAAAATGGATGGATGGATGGAAGACGCAATATTTTCCTGTTGAGATGTTTCATCACTTGAAAATTTCGTATGAATAGACATTCGTAAATAGAGTTACCACTGTAATTTATCTACTGCTTTTTTCAGGCTCGATGATGCTGATAGCCTGGATGACCACAGGATCCATCGGGATGATGGTAGCCAGATATCTGAAAGGAGTGGCCAAGGAAAATCATTTATTGGGCAAAGATGTCTGGTTTCTGGTGGGGAGCATTGATACAATGTTGAAAATTGTCTTTTTTCCAATACAATACAGTGAAAAATTTGGAGGCCATCACTTCCGGTGTTGTTTTAATTCTGATCCACAAAATATAGAAATACTGTATACACTCTTTCTCGTGAACAATTCCTTCAAACATAGCATAATCCGTGAAACAAAACGAGGCTGTGAAAAATGCTCTCTATTACAGGCGCAAAAAATACAAGCGCTCCCGAGGCTGTCCAGCGGCGACAGTCAAGTAGCGTCGACAGTCCTTCCAATCGAAATCAGTGCTGGTACACGCGTGCTTCCGAGAAGGCGCAACCACCAAGCACAGATTCTTCTCCTTTGGGGGATGGCATGGCCAAAACACTGAAAACAGTACAATCGGGTCAACATGAAGTAACAACATGCTTAAAAAAGAAAAGACAAAAAAAATTAAAAAGCAAAGCTCTTGAAGAGCTCTTGCCGATGGCTGTCAACTATGGCGCCATCTTGGATTTTGAGCAAGGCAATTACAGAAGCCTAACATTGAAATTACTCCTCTATCGAGAAATTGTGTTTAGCAGTGGGTGCTGAGGATTGTCCAAATTGGATTGAAATTTGTTCAGCATCCTCCTTCCTGACACAGATGTCAGGCTGTCTACTGTAACACTGTCAGAACAAACCTGTGTACACGAATGAGGGCCTTTACCATCAGATTGGTAGAACAGCTTTCGTATCTTTTTACAGAGGGTAAACAAAGCCCAACTTCTGAGGAAGTCCATGTCCTTTCCTGTGCTGGGGGTCAGTGTTGGTAGTTCAGTGTATCCTTTTATCCACCTGCACACCAAGGTGCACCTTTAGTCAAACTCCCCACTGTCACCAAAACTGGGTCCAGCTGAGCTGTGGTCCTCTCCGAGTCTACCACGATTTCCCTGGTCTTGGTGGTATTTAAGCCCAGACGGTTGAAGTCAAACCATGTGACATAGTGGAATATAATTCACTTGGACCTGCTCTTTGACGTTTATGTGCAATTGACCCAACACCTTCCTCAAAAATATTTGTGGTGCCCTCCATTCACCTCTTCGTATCGTATCACACCCACTCCCATGATCAAGGTGTTGTATGATGATTATGATGTTGGCATTGAAGGTTTGAAGGTGGCAAGATCCAGCAAATTTACCACTGGCAAAATTCAAGCAGCTCTCATTTTACCGGCAATGGACCAAAAAGAAAACAAAATAAACAACAACAAAAACTATTTTTTTTTTTTTTGTCTCACTGCTATCATAAAGGCGATTCTGTTTCTGGTTCTGATATATGGCTTTCATGATACACATGGGATCCTTTCTTTAACTTTATGGCACATAGCTCACCAGATTTGGACCACTTTTGTTATCGGAAGAGAGTTTTTCAAAGCTTCTTCCAAGTTGGATGTGTCCGGTACACCTCAGAAAGGACCTGTCCGCAGGGCCTCCTGATGAGGCCAGAGCCACCTCACCTGGCTCCCCTTGTTATACAGTTGCGAAAAGGTTCTGAACAGAATCAGAGACACAGGGTAGGCTTGGTGGAGAACGGCATCCGCCAAGAATCGCAGGGGCCCAATTTACTTACATGCATTAGCCTTGCACAGGAAACTGTGTTGAGCCTTTAAATGTCATACAAATATTCAACAATTTCTACCATCGGAATGATCAAATCTGTAAATGACCAATATAATCCAATAGATTTCTACTTTTGACTTTGCAGGTCCATTTTTCAATGATGGGTGTCACAATAGCAGCCACAGTGATTGCCTTCCCTCTTTCCTTCATATACGTGAAGACCTGGTCTGGGGTCAGTTTACCAGTTTTTTTCCATTCTCCACCTGTATTATACTGCCTGACGGAGATCATAGTGAAAAAGATTTGCTTTCGTTTTGACAGTAACTTCAACAGTGATGGAACAAACTAATATCCTTGACTTCTAACTTTGAAACTAGGATCCATCAACTTGTTGTGTAAATGTAATTCAATGAGATGATTTGTCGAGATTGGGTTCACCATCAGAATGGGCCTCTGAAGGAAGCCTGGACCACAAAAATGAATCCGTGCTAGCTGTTCTGCGTAAAAAATTTCAGATTCTGCTATACAGTGATCCCTCACGTATCGCGCATAAAAGGGGACCAGAAAGTTGTTTTACCACCTGCGTTGAGAAGTGTTTTTGGTTGGTTGTTTTTTTTGTTTAGTTTTCACTACTGTCCACTGGTAAAATGTTCTGTACTTCCATTGTACAGTTGATACTGGGGCACTGTTGCCCCAGTAAATGGCGGTGTGGTAACACCCCTGATTTCAGTACTTGTCTGAAAAACGGCTCATCAATGATAGTAGATGGATGAAAGCCTGGATTGTGTTAAATCACGTTTCCTTTGGCCAGTACAAAATTATGGACATCAAAGGTCTTCTGATATTTTCATTTGCTGATTGTTTTTTTTTTATGTTCGCAAGGGGACTGTTCGGCAGTTCCATCAATCCATCCATTTTCTTCCATCTATCCCGGGTTGGGTCATGGGGCCAGTAGCTTTAGGCACAGAGTTCCTTTCTCCCAGCAACTTCATCCAGCTCTTCAGTCATTCACCTGTTGCATGTCTTACCGGCCAAATGCATACATGGGTGCTTTACACATTTCTGTGTCCAGCAGTTAAGAAAGAAGAGTGACTGCAAAATTGGTTGTTTGTGCCTATCAGCAAAAAAAAAAAAAAAAAGCATTACATTCACAATCAAACAATAAGACGGAAGTTGTTTTGAACACTGAATTCTAATTTGGCCATCAAATGAGACATTCACTTAAAATTCATGTCTAATGTGTGCAGGGGACCCATCCTGTCCTGGGATGCCTGGTTATGATTTTGTGTGTCCCCCAACTCACACTGGCTTTGCTGCGCTGCGGACCACAAAATCCCCTGTAAGTACTGCGGCATATTGTTCACATATGATCGTTTCGCTTTTTTCAAAATATATTCCATCCATTTTCAACACCACTTATCCTGCTCATGTTTGCCGAGATTTCTCTTTTGAAAATTGTTAGACGTGATACAACCCCGGTATATATAAAGCGAAGGGGAAGAGGGTGGAGAATCTTCCACATATTAATATATATACAGTCAAACCTCGGTTTTCGGACGTCTCGGTTCTCGACCAATTCGGTTTTCGACCAAAAATTTCGTTTTTTTTATGCCTCAGATGACAAACAAATTTCGGTTCTCGAACAAACTGAGCGCACTTGAATGCACCATTTGACTCCTCTCGCCTTCCTTACACGAGGAAGCAACCCTTCCTCGGGTAGACGAGGAAGTGACGCTTCCTCATGTTGCTTTCCATTGTGAGCAGACGTGTTCAATAAACATTTTTATTTTAAAAAGAGCGTGGTTTCGGTTTTCGAACAATTTCGGTTTTCGAACAGCCTTCTGGAACGGATTATGGACAAAAACCGAGGTTTGACTGTACAGTATTAAGATATATATCAATCAGTGGCAGGCGGTGTGTTTTAGAACCGGGAATTTTGTGATCTAATCCACCTCTTGATAATGCCATAAGATCACAATACTGGATGTACCGTACGTCGCCCTCAAAAAAGAAAACAAACAAACAAACAAAAAAAAAGATACGTATAATTATGCTTATGTTCATACCCCAGAGCGTGTTACGAAACTGTTTAAAATACCTTTGCAGATTCACAGATGATTGTCTCCCTTCCAAGCACTCTCACCCGCAAGCATTGATAGGAAAGAGGCTTTGGCGTGGCATTAGAGCATTTCATGTATTTGACGATATTACCAAAAAATTGTTACTTTTATCTTCCAATAAATCACCTCAAGAACTCCAAACCTCTATCGTACAATAAAGTACTTTACCGTGAAGTTTTTATCAATATGAAAACTCGAAATAAATAACATCGGCAGAGATGCTTTGCATAACTACCTGTGGATGCAAAATTGATCATCCACCCCCTCCCACTTCCCACGCGATCCCACAAGTTCAGTTTTTCTTGAAAAGTACACCTTGAAAGTGAATTTTCAATCAGCTTCCTCAATGTTTAATTAACACTTCGGCCCGCCTATTGAGCTGAACCAATCAGAAGTGAGAGTCGCTGAACCAATGAGAGGATGGAGAAACTCCCTCGTCATGGGGCCTGCGGGTGGCTTTCCGGGAGGCGAATCTCAAATCTGATTGGCTAAAAGAAGAACCAGCCATTTCAGTGTGTGCGTGCGTGTATTTGGGACCATCTCAGCGGTTGTTTCTGAGTTTTACCATTCATTGTGTTTTGATGAGGAGTAGAATGATAAATTTGTCCCACAAAGGGCGACAGAAGGCCGCTTATTTCGAGCCTTTGCATTACTTCTCTTCTATAAATGCTTTCTTTGACAGGAGGTTTCTGTTCAACTGGTCTCATGCTGTGATTGCAGTGGTATTAAAAATTCTGGCGAGTAAGTACTGCGCTTTTACAAATACACATCACAGTCTATTTTCTTTTTTTTTTTTTTGGGACAGTGGAACTGCTGCCGTGGGATGTCTGAACAAATATTGGCACGTTTCTCAGAACAGATTGTGTTGAACCCTAATTGTTCAAAGTTAATCCAGACAGAATTTGGATCATGGATTGGATACATTCTTGAAAATGGGCAGACACCAAATTCTGAAATCGGTTAGATGACATAAGTGGTAGTGATTGGCGAGCCTACACCACACATTTGTGTCGTCATTTCGAGACTTCTAATTATGAATGAACACTCATGTGTGTGCTCAATTTGACGGACTCTCAACACCACAGAGATAATTAGCACCCTTGGTCAGCAGAGCGAGGTACCTGAGCGAGGTATGTGTGGTTTTGTTTAAGATAAACTTATATATTTGAAGACCGTATTTTCTGCACTGTAAGACCCTTAGGATTATAAAGCGCATTTTCAAAAATGGTCTTTTTTAAAACCTACTTTATCCTCACGAAGGTCGCAGGCTGACTTTAGGCTGCAGGTGGCACAACACTCTGAACTGGTAACCAACCAATTGCAGTGCACACATGGAGCATTTCCATACCATCAATGAGCAAGAACTGATCCCACACTGCCGGGAAACCAATCAAGAGAGTGTACCACTACACCATCAGCAATAGTGTAAAATATTAAATCAACTCTAATTAGAAACTCAATATTTACAGAAATCAAAATGTTCCAAAAAAAAATTCTGACAGTTGCATCCCTTACTACATGTCCAGTCACTCTCTCATCCTGAGAGATTGTCAGAGGTACCTCATGTCTTTCGTGTCAGCTGGCTCAGGTGCATAAATTATCTCATCATATGGGGACTTTCCACTATGACAAAATATGAATATTTCCGACTGAACCAAGTTTGTTATGAGCAAAGGTGATTAAAGTATGACTGATTAAGACAGGGATCGCAAAAATCCAAATAAATTGTCTCCAAATTACACCTTTTAAACAACTGGGCCTCTAGGTTCCACCACAATATATTTTATATCCATCCAAACATAAAATGTAATATTTGAGACGATAGATGATTGCTTGGGAGCAGCTCTTTAACCAAATGCTTCTCTTTTTGGCGCACAAGTTGCAGCGATATTCACTGGCCTGAAGATAATGGACAACACTGTGGATCAATGGCTGATGAAAGTAATGGGTGGGCTGGTCACCTGGGAGGCTTTGTTCTGTGTCTTGTTGGAAATCAACTTCAAGCGGAAGGTTGATGCATCAGGTGAATATACTGTACTTTGACTGTCATTTACATTTTTATTTTTTTTAACCGTCTTAAAACTTTGACCACAAAACATATGTAATCCATCCATCAATCAATTTCCGGATCCACTTTATCCTTACAAGAGTCACGGGCGTGCTGGAGCCTATCTCGGCTGTCTTCGGGGTAGTAGGCAGGGGACACCCTCAACTGGTTGCCAGCCAATCGCAGACATACAAAATCAACACCCACAGAATTTTTGTTTATTGAATATAGACAACACACAATACAACAACAAATTGACAAAAGTGAAGGCAAGCAAAAATTGTAAAAAGGAAAAGACAAAAAAATCATCACAATTTTATGTTCAAAGGAGTAGGAAGAAGTAAGAAACGTATCTAGTCCTACCCTTATGTAATAACATATGAATTGATCCTTTTTCAATACAAAAAAGAAAGGAAAAATCAACCTATCATCAAATGCTTTTATCCTAATGTGTATTGTACTTATCTATTTATAAAAGTTTCGGTTTGAATATACACTCTTGCACATTATTGTATCAATGTTCTCGTATTCATAATAAATACTACATTTCATTAATACATTTAATAAGTTGATCAATGTAATTCTGATGTATTACTATATTGTATAAATGTATCAAATTTCCATCCATCCATTTTCCGAACCGCTTGATCCTAGGGTCGCGGGGGGTGCTGGAGCCTATCCCAGCTGTCTCCGGGCAGTAGGCGGGGGACACCCTGAATCAGTCGCCAGCCAATCGCAGGGCACACAGAGACGAACAACCATCCACGCCCATACTCACACCCAGGGACAATTTAGAGCATTCAATCAGCCTGCCATGCATGTTTTTGGAATGTGGGAGGAAACCGGAGCACCCGGAGAAAACCCACGCAGGCCCGGGGAGAACATGCAAACTCCACACAGGGAGGCCGGAGCTGGAATCAAACCTCTGCACTGTGAAGCCAACGTGCTAACCACTGGACTACCGGGCCTGTATCAAATTTATTATCTTAATTCTGATTTGTGTAGTTTTTTTGTAATAATAATACATTTTATTTGAAAGCGCTTTTCATCATACTCAAAGACGCTTTACATGAGCTTAAAACACAGGATAAAAATGTGCATTCAAAAACAAGCATACATAATTTACAAAAACACATTTAGATGAACAAATGGCAAAAAATGGGTAAAAGAGATTAAAAGGTGTTAAAAGCATTGCGGAACAAGTGAGTTTTAAGAGATGATTTGAAGGATTGGAGGTCAGTACAGTTGCGGATGTGCTGCTAAAGGTCCCGGTGGGCGCGTGCCAGCTAAGGAGAGTCTCGTCTGTTTGGCGGATCACCATGCCAGCACCGCCATTCTGCGTACCGTTAAGCGTAGAGCCATCGGTGTAAATGTACAGATCAGTAGGCCCATTCATCTCTATTATGTTCTGCGCAGCCGCCAGCTGGACTTCAGGTGGGGCGGTTTTGCGGATGGGAGTAAAAAGGACAGTTAAGGGGTGGGGGCCAGGTTAAGTTAGGAGTTGAAAAGTTGGTGGTTGGCTCAGGAAGGAGGTTGAGTTGGGAAAGAGCAGAGGTTGTAAAATTGCGCCAATCTGAGCGTTTGAGGCGCTTCGGGATAGAGTTATGGAATAAAATCGTCCTGTCGTCGGTAGTGCTAAGATGGGCCCAGTCATCAGCCTTACGGAGCGACAGGTTTTTAAAACGGGAGGAGAGAGGAGGGAGGCTGGCTTCGAAAAGAACAGATTCAGCAGGAGTGGAGCGGACTTGGCCAGTGATGGCCCTGGCTGCTTGGAGTTGGGACCGTTCTAGCTTATTAGTGTTGGTTGTGGACAGCCAGGGTGTCCACGCTGGGGCGGCATATTCGGCCACACTCCTCATTGTCGCCATGTACACAGTCCTTAGGTCAGAGGGGTGCCAGCCCCATGACGAACCAGACAATTTGTAGAGTAGGTTGAGGCGGCTTTGCATGGACTGTGAGACATATCGGACATGTTCATTGAAGGATAGCTGTCTGTCGTATTTCAGCCCAAGAAAGGTTGGGGTGGCATTAGTGGAGAGGAGGGAGCCACCAAGGTAAATTTTAGGTTGCCAAGATGCCTCAGTCGCATCCAAAAAGAAGAAAGCAACTTCCGACTTTAATGTGTTGAGAGTTAGACGGGGGTCTGCACTCCAAGCATAGACTTTGTCGACTTCAGACTGCAGTCTTCTTCCCGCATCCTCCTTGTGGCGATCACTGCTGATGAGTGCCAGATCATCCGCGTACGCAGAGACAAGCGTGGTTGGTTCGAATGTGCTGAGAAGGTCGTTGATATAGATAACAAAGAGGAGAAGAGAGAGGACTGAGCCTTGAGGAAGGCCCTCTTTAAATGTACGAGAACGGCCAATTGAAGAGTTTATCTTGACTTTGGCTATTTTGTTGGTAAGCCAGGCTTTAGTCCAATCCACAAATCGAAGGGGAATCCCAAGGTCGAGCATTCGTTGTAACAGTCTTGTCCGCCACACTCGGTCATACGCTTTGCTGAAATAAAAAAAAGTAGCAATGGAGCGTTGACGAAGTCTACACTGTAACCCGTCCATAATGAACTGGGACAGACGTAGGCATTGATCGGTCGTGCAACGTCCTTTCCTGAAGCCGGACTGCCAAGGACTGAGGAGAGAGTTGAACTCTAGCCAGCCTGACAGACGGTTGGCAATCATTCTCTCTCGGGTTTTCCCCAGAGTTGTAGTGAGGGCTATTGGACGGTAGGAGTTTGTGGATCTTTCCCTTTTTTGTCGAATGGAAGAATTATGGCGAAGAATTATTACGCCAAGATTGCGGGCACCAAGTCTCGAGCCAGTTTACGTTGAAGATAGATAGGAGGGATGATTGTGCGGCAGCGAGGAGATGTTTAAGATGTTCAGGGTAGATCTCGTCTGGGCCAGCCGCTTTGCCCGGTTTCAGTTGTTTCAGTGCCCTGGACAGTTCTTCAGCTGTGAATGGGGATTCAAGCTCTTGTCGAGGGGAGACACGTAGTCTATGTACATCCTTGCGGAGCTCTCGTACAGCCCTCCTGCTCGCCCGATCGCTCTCCCTCCCACTCACTTCTGCATACTCGATGTTGAAGGCGTTAGCTTTGGCTCGATCACGTACTCTCGTCCTTTGTATTTCAATGTTTTTCCGGACCCTTTAGTGCTGTTGTAGTAGTTGGTGAGAACAGTGGGGTCATGGGACAGTGGAGGAGGTACTATGGACAGGTGGTTGAGGACGGAGGTAGAAAAGTCAGTTGGGGAGATGGATTTAAGGTTCCTGAATGATATGGTGCGCTTTTCCTTGGGAAGGGGGGTAGGGAGGTGGAGGTTCAGAGTGATAGCCAGATGATCGGAGATGTTGAGGTTGGTGCTAGAGAGTTTTTCAATGGTGAGACCGGTGGACCAGACCAAGTCCAGAGTGTGACCGTGGGTGTGGGTGGGGAAGTTGACATGTTGAGTGAAGTTAAGGCAGTCCAAAAGGTCCAGAAATTCAGAGGCATGTTTGCAGTAGGTGTTGTCAATATGGAAGTTAAAGTTGCCAAGAAGCAGAGTGAAAGGTGAAATAGGTGAGAGCTGTGTGACAAAATCGGAGAAGTCTGAGAAAAAAGATGGGTTGAATTTCGGGGGACGGTAAATGACAGCAATGACCAAGGGGGAGGGACCAGGGAATTTGAAGGTGATATGTTCAAAGGACTCAGTGGGTGAGGTGGATATATTGCTGATTTTAAACTCTGTTTTGTGGACTGATGCCACCCCACCACCTCGGCTAGTGCTCTCTCCACCTCAATTGTCTCCTTTATCTGAAGTTGAACCTTGAGGATTTTTTGCACTTTCTGCTCTGTTTCGGTCCACGTTTCTCCTTGTGATTCCTCAATTCCATCAATTATTAAGTTGTTTCTTTTTGATTGTCCCACTAAGTAGTCCATCTTATCAGTTAATACTAACAGACTCACATATTTTATATATTTCAGTCTGCATGTTTTTACTGTGGTCTGTTTCATTCATTTGCTGTTTTTTAATGTCATCTACCTCCTTTTGGGTGAAGTTGATGCTGGTTTTAAGTTCTTCTACTTCCCTGGAAAAACTATCAAGTCGCGTGTTTTTTGTGTCAAGTATCATCTTGACAAATCCTTTAAAGTGCTCCTGTTGTTGCTGCATGGGCGCTGTAAAAAGCTCTTTTTGTTGCAAGAGTAATTCATTGACTTGCGTGAGGGTAATCAATTCTTCATCCTGCTTTGCATCTTGTTTCTGTTTGGGAGGCATTTTTCGGGTTTTGTTGCTAGCTGTCAGCTAGTTGACGTGTCCAGTGGGCTTGCTGCCAACCAGGATGTTGATGACGTGGCAGTGGGTTTTTTAGCTTCCCGGGCAATAGAGGGTTCTGTCCTTTTTACTAAAAATAGTAACGGTATCCCACAATTCCGTGCGGCGCGCCATATTGGAGGGCTCGCGCTGATCGCGCAAGCATTTTTCACTACGCAGACTTCGACACAAAAGAGTTGTTTACTGACTAATTTGGTGATTTGTGAATGCACACGACATGGAGAAGTATGTTGAAACATTGGATAAGCAAGCACATAGCCGGTATTTAGAAAAAATTGCTGTTATTGGCAAGGATCCTTATCAGATTGAGAAATCTGAATGGAGTGAAGATTACCATTTTTTTCCCGAAATCACCTATCCAGATCTTATGAACTATTTAATCTGTCAGCCAAGCCCTTTTTTCAAACTGAAGGACTTTCAGAATTACAAGAGTTTGGAGAGCTATGACCGTTTTCTTTGTGGATGGGTACGAGATGTTCGTGCTTACAGCAAGACTTCGAGTGGACATCGGATTGTCAGAGCTAGAGTTATGCACTCTCAGAAGTTATTGGATCCAAGTCTAAACCCATGGATTATCACAGATGGTCAGTCAAGTGATTTCAGCACATTGTGATTGCAAGGCTGGACTTGGAGAGAGTTGTTCACATGTAGCATCAGTCTTGTTTCATGTGGAAGCCACAGTCAGACTGAGGGAAGCCAGTACAGTTACTCAGGTACCTGCTTACTGGATGCTGCCTTCTTCTAAAACATCTGTGAGTTATGCCCCATTGCACAAGATTGACTTTACTTCGTCAAAGACATTTAAAAGAGAGTTAGATGAAAAAATCAACAGTGTTTCCAATACACAGGATTCAGGGTGATCATGAGTTTTTGAAATTTGTTCAAAGTTGAATTTCTATTTTCACTCATTTCAGAGCCAAAAGATTGAACAGTGCCATTAGTGTCATAAAACCTGGTAACCCGGTGTAATATTTAACTTTATCATTGTCATTTTCAAAGTCCTCTGGCAAGTTTGCCTTCATCTTATGCACTATGCCCTTCAAACACTCATTTTGTTCTGTCAATAGTTGGTTTTCTTTCTTCAGCTGAGAAATTTCTTCATTTGCCAAATCCAACTTCTCAGCTTCAGACAATTCCTCTACCACCTCAGGTACCTCTGGTAATGATTCTTCTGTTTCCACTGGTAAATCAGCTCTACTGTCAGCTTGCAAGTATGTGCTGAGTTCCAAAAGACTCATAGCGGCTTCAGTCTTTTTCCTTCCATCTTTCCTGTTTAGAAGTATCTCATGTCTGATAGACAGCTTTTGATGGTGATCTTGGAGTTTCATACCCTAATAGTTTGCTTGGTGCCCAATCGGGATCAGTTTCATCATACAAGTGAGGCTTTCCTGAAATACAAATATAAATATTAACTATTTATAGCAAGAGGGATTGCTTTATCTTACTCACAGTGGAATAACATTTAATTAGAATGTATACCTTACACCAGGCTGGTTACATTTTTCTTCTCATGTAGTGCATTATATAGTACCAGTGCTAAACTCTAAAAATCATATTAATTTATAAATACACATTTATAATATAAACATAATTTCTACCACTATTAGCCATATACCAGTATATAAGAAATAGGGAAATATGCACTATGCCATGACACGACACAAGGAGAATGACAATGTACCATGTGCACATTATGGATTTTGATCGGAATACGTGCCATAGCACTCTTTGTTTTTCATGTTAACATTATCTATTATTGCCTAATACATTAACTCTAACTATGATGAAGTTTTGTTTACATACCTGATATGAAGTGATCAGAACACACACAAAGTTGGTCGTAATTTTTCACATCAGAACGGTTGATACCAGCAAGCCACTGTCTTCTACGTCGCTCACTTTTCTTTTCTGCCGCCTCTCCTTGGCCTTTCGTAACCCTAGGAATGCGATAACAACTATTTTTATCCCTCCCACCTCGGTTGTGACAGTTGACAATAGCACATGTCAGCGGCATCTTCTTGGATGAATGAACATTCACAATAGACTTCGTGTATGGCTTGTTTATAACAGCCCTCCAATATGGCCGCCGGTATTGCATTGTGGGTCATTGCGAAAAGGACAGAGCCCTCTATACAGCCGCGGTAGTCAAGTGAATTCTTTGGCTGCTGTTGCCGGGTTCACTGTTCGGTTAGTTGGCTTTAAGTGGTGGCTCCAGATGCTAGTGCCGACCGAAGGGTCGACCGCCGCTGGAGTTCGAAAGAAATCCTTTCGCCCACTCAGGCCGGTTGGCTCACGCTAGCTTACGCTGCCTCAGTGGTCGAGTGAGTTCAGCCACCGCGGCTTCCGCCGTGTTCGCTGATCAGCCCGTTGGACTTCCAGGGGTGGACTCAGCTGCTCGTGCCGGACCAATGGATTGACCGCCGCTGGTTTTTCTGGGGTGGATTCAGCCGCCTGTGCCGGACCAATGGGTTGACCGCCGTTGGTTGCTCGCTCGCTCACGCTGGTTCCTCGCTTTTTAATTTACCAAATAAAACAAAACGGCAAATGAATTATGAATTGATCTTGCCATATTGAACCAACTAATGTCAAATTTATCTATTTAAATATTAGAAAATAGATCTTAGATGAAATTAAAACTGCACAAATGATGTACAAAATAATTTAGTTTGCCACAACTACTCGGACGTTGTTCAAAGTCAGAGTTATGATTTGAGGGAAAGAGTTTTTTTTTTTTTAAACTAATATACTGTAAAGCAGCGGTCGTCAAGCTTTGTTGCCCCACAGACCGGTGTAATGTCACACAGTATTTTCAGGTACCGGCTTTTAAAGTGTGACAGATAAATACAACAAAATAATATGATATGACCCGCATGAAAACTGGTGTTTTCGAATCATAATAATAAACACGAATTATGACATAAGGAACATCCTATATGTCCACAACAGTCTTTGGTCGCTATGGTGCCTTCAAAATAAGATACACGGCAAATACAAAGTGCATGAAAAATACGACTCACCATTGCCGCATGTGATGCAGAGTGGCCTTGGTGCATGGGAAACTCCCGTTGTGATCAATCCATATTTTAAGTATGACTCCTGATACTGTCTATTAAATGTAGCCTTCTTTTTCTTGAAAGTCGTAGGGTCCTGTTCTGTCCCCTGGCTGGGCCTTTTCCCCTTCCCAAATACTTTTTTTTTAAAAACACATTTTGCTAGCTCCTGGGTTTCATTTTAGCGGAAACCTATCACGTCACCGAGAAGCGTGCCTTGACCCGTGTCAAGAGTGACACACTTGTCAGAGTTATACCCGGACAAGTTTAAACAAAAGAACTCTACTCAGGGAAGGTTGTTGGTGCAGCCGGCGGGAGCGGATCTCCCAGAGCGAGCCACGGACAGTTGCTCCGCAATCACATTCAAAGTTCATCGTGCTCCTCGTCGGTCTTTTATTGTTTATATATGCAAAATATGCAAAATGCAAGAAAAGAACTGTCCCTGATTTTTGCATACAATGCCCCCATTCCGGCCCCTTGGTGGTGACTTGATTAACTTGGTTTGAGCTTTCAACCACAGACACGCTGACACTTTCATGTCTGGTCTGCAATGAATAAGCAAGTTGCAGACTTCGCAGATAGCAAATACTCGCCTGGTTGTGACACCAGTTCCTAAACCGTCTTTTGATCTACAACACTTAGTTCCTAAATTGTTTACTCCCCCTTTGTGACCTAGTCTAGCTTCCTTACATCCTTTCGCACCCTTACAATAAATTTCAATACATCCTGATTTATATAGCGCTTTCACAACAGCTGCAGCTGTAACAAAGCGCTTAACAAAAGAGTTAACATAAAGTAAAATAATAAACACAACACATAACATAAAACACGCACACCCTTGCTTGAACGTGATTACTGTGGACTTCAAAAGGCCCTCCGTCTGGACGGCCCGACACCCTAGCACAGACATTTGGGGGCGCTAAATACACAACCCATCTAGACAGGCCCAAATTAAATGGAACATTAAACATGATATCATTCTGTTCGTAGATTCCTCTAACAACACTGTAGACGGATGTAACAGAGAATCCGGTAATTTTTCAAAATAAAGCATCTTTCAGATTCCGAAATAAATAAAACGGAAGTAATCGAAGGTCTTTAATTTTCTTGCGGCCCAATACCAAATGACCCACGGACTGGTACTGGTCTGCGGCCCGGGGGTTTGGGACCACTGCTGTAAAGGACTGACGTTTCTCGATCTGTTCAAGGTGTTACTTTGTGGAATGGTTAGAAAATCAAGGTTCAGTTACACCTTTTAAAAAAAAATTCAAACAAAAATACTATAAAAATACACACATCAGGTTTTTTTTTTAAAAAACTGAAAAAATTGGAGCTTCACATTAATTGTAATACAATACAGTAAATATTATCTCGGAAGGAATCATGTTTGTGCTGTCCAATCCTTCCTTATAAAATAATTACCTGATGTGGGAAATAAGCATGGTACATGGCCTTTATGAACATACAAGTATGTGAACAAAACACATGTGTAACAACACAAGCAATGAAATGCAAAAATATAGGCTCCTAACACTGTTTATAACACAAAAGCTGCAGTACTGTATACTGCACAAGTATATTGTTAAGGAATTTATTCCTTACTGTGATTTTATTTAGCCCCACTCTAGTTGGCTCTGAAAGAAACAAAGAATGTAGAATGTTGTTGGAGGTTTTCCTGCTCACTGTGTTTACAATCACCTTTAGTGTCCCTCAACCCCCACCACTTTTAAGGCCCCCTCCATAGGACTTGTTTAACATCAAAAGAACAACTGTTATCTCAAGTATCTGTGTTGCAGCTATTGCGGGACTGCGCCTTACTATGAGTACGATTGTTCCCAGTCTCTTACTTCGCTATCTGTTCGCTCACCCAAAGCAATGTATGTAGTGTTAGATTGTATCTTCTTCCCCCTTGGTCGATTAACGGCTCCTAAGTGTCTCCTGTTGTCCCCCGACCCTTGGGAAAGTCCCTGGTTGCTGTTAACCCCCCTTGGGAAGACCTTTTATCTCAGGATGTATGCACAGCGGGGGTCTGCAACTTGCCATCACACCAAATGGTGGGTAGTGGTGTTCTGGACACACCTCACCGCTCCCAACTTCCTCCAGCCACACCGGGTCAGATGACAAGTTACTTTCTTTGTTTCCGGGATTTGCATGAGAGGCGTACCTCCACGCCTCTCATTATCATATTGTCTCTATATAATCTCATGAATGTGTTTGTCCGGGGCTTCCTGACGAAATCTGAGAATCTCAGGAGCCCGAATCGATTCGTGTTGCATTGTGATAAACTGAGAAAAAGACGACGTGGTGTTGGGTCTTCTTCCACCTTATAGAGAAATAAAAGAACCTGTGTCCAAGGAGGGCAGTAAGGAATTGGACAGCTCCCCTCCTCTACAAATGGCGTCACGAACAGGGTTTCTCTGGAATAAGACCAACATCGGTTTCAGGACCTTCAGACTCAGGCAGTAACCAAGGAGCGCTCCACTTTAAAAAGGTAAGACACACCGGTTCCTACGGGCAAAGTGTCAAGATTCGGCTTATATCCAAATCAAACTGCTCTGAACCTGAATGTGTTGAACCAAGTATAGTGATTGGATTTTGTGTAGGTGGCAAATACCAAAATGAAGTACTGTAATGGCTGAGTAGGACTGCCGACTGGAGATCGGGGTCTGAGTAGAGTAGGTGTGAGGTATATTCAAATTAATATACCGTCTAAAATTTGCCACTGAGTAGTAGATAACTGAATTGGCACAGTTATTGAGTCACCACGTAGGCGGTTTAAAATTAGGTAGAACCGCTGAGTCGTAGGTTTGGCCAGTAGCTGACGAGCAAAGAGCAAACTGAGTTTGTCGGCAATTAAAAAATTAGTGGTTAATTGCTGACGCAGGTCCAGATAATTTTTATTATTCTGGATGCTGTTAAAGTGTAGGATTGACGACTGGAGATCGGGGTCTGAGTAAACAGCTGTATTTTTAGGGCAAGTTAGGGACAGCTCCATTGTTACAATTAGAGAATTGTGTGACGTCGCATGGTCCATTAAGGAGCGAAATGGACGGCCAATATGATAAAAACCTGGTGAATTTTACCTTGGCCGAATTGCCTGAAGGCAAGGAAATGGTTAAAATTCTACTTGAAAAAGCATTGAATACTTATAGAGGAATGTTGTGTGGGACGGAGAGAAAAAAGGAAAAAGAAGTGGAGATAAAGAGGAAGGCAATTGCTAATTTACAGGAGAGGAAATTGTTGCCGAATGACAATTCACGCTCCGATCTTTGGCTGGCATCTGGCCAGTTGGAACGAGCGGTGTTGCGCAGGCTGAAGGAAATCGAAGGAATTAGTCAGAACAAGTGGATTTCGAACAGAAGACGGATGTTAAAGAAGGAAGAAGCACATTGGGATTCAATTCGAGCGGTTTTACATTTCATGGCCGGTATGACTGCCGCCGTGCATGTTCGAACAGAAATGAATCGACAAGATCATACAGAAAAAGATACGCTAAATGACGTGGCGTCCGCACCTCCACCACCGTATGGGGAGAGTGCGGTGACCATGGCCCCCTCTATGCGCTGAGTGGCCACTTGAGCATTGACGAGGCAGGGGGGGAGAAGACGGGTGATCGACCCGTAGCCAGGGGGCCTGAGCCGTCCGCGACAACGGCTCTACCAACCGCACGGAAAATTTATCCCCCCCTATCGCAGTTGCAAACACAAAGGCAGGGGGTTAAAACATTGAGTGAGTTAAATGATACCCACCACCCATTAACAGGGGATACTTTAAACAGTATGCGCGCCGCGCAAGGGGCTCGTCCTATGGACACAAAACTCCAGGAGGGGGGGTGTTACGCATTCCGGCTACTCCTCAAGCCCACACCCAAATACTTTGTGTGCCGAACTTCCCCCAACCTGCCCGAAGCGGTTCATCAACAATTGGTAAAATTAGAAAAGGGTATGCGAATTAAACCCGATGATGAAAGAGCTAGTGTTTGGGATGTAAGCACCTTTATAAATAATGAAACAGAATTGGCTAGGCAGATGTTGCTGGAATTGCCTAAAATTGACCATAACATACAGATGTGGGCAATAGATTGGCTTAAAAGTAAGTATTTACCCAAAGAAATTGTGGACCTGTTAGGAGGAATAGCTTCCAGGACATTGACGAGGTCGAATGATAAAAAATTACCAGGCGATAATACAGAAAATGCCCCCGAACAGGTAACTGCTATGCCGCTGCGTGACCAAGGGCAGGGACCGAGGGTCTATCATCCCTATTCAATTACTGATGTGACGGCTATTGTTGACATGCTCCCACCAATTTCTCGGGGAGGCGCTGTATGGATGCGTAAAGTGCAGGATATTGCAGGTGGACAAATGTGGGCTATGGGAGATATTCGAGCGGTTCTTTCTCGCTGCCTCGGTGCGATGGCAGCCACACAGACAGAAATGCAAGCCGGTACCACAACATTATTAGATGACACTCCATTTACTGGAACAGCTCACTATGGTGCGATTGCAGACGCGCTGAGATCCCTTTACCCGGCCCCCTTGGGTCCCCTACAACAATTGGCATTTGAATTGTCACCTGAGGTAGACCCGACGACTTATTTGGTTAATTGTGTGGATGCTTGGGTGACTGCCACGGGACAGGACCCCAATGGTCATCCAGGGAATCAAGCTTTATTCAGGCAGGCGGTGCTGCGAGGTTGTCCGCCTGATGTGCAAAAATTGATGACTGACTCTCCCACTTTGCCCACTTCAGACGACACGAACTGGCGAACGCATTTCCTGTTCTATGTGCAGCAATCAAGAACCAAAGCCAAAGAAGAGACTGAGAAAACATCCAGACTACAGAATGACTTACTGCATTTACAAATACAGGAGGCCAAGAGAGTGTCCAGTGATGCATGCAAAAAAGAGAAACTTGAGAAATCTAACCAAATGTCGATCAGTGTCTCTAAACAGGCTCCACCACGGCTGGTCACACCCCCACCGCAGCTTCAAGCCCCACCTCAATGCTATAGCCTGCCCACAAGGCGAGGCCGCGATGCATGGCTGAGGGGAGGACCGAGACGAGGGGGTGGGCGTATGGGGGGGGGGTCCCTGGAGCCAAGCCGGCTGTTACATTTGTGGTGGCGAGGACCATTGGTCACAGGACTGCCCCCACCGCCGGGATCTGGCTGTTCGGAAATCAGATTACGGCCATCAAGCCCCACCTCCTCTACCAAAAGGACCACAGCAGTGGCGGGCAACAGCGCCCCCGCGTGGCCAGTATCCATCCGCTCCATGGGTACCCGACTCCCTACAATAGGGGTGCCCGAAAGCCGCAAGTGAGGGAGCAAGGGCCGAGCCTCTCACCACGGTCCGGATACTGGGAAGAGACATTCATATGATGATCGACACTGGGGCAAGATACTCCACCCTCAACTTGCTGCCTCCAAATGCCTCTCTGACGTCCCAGACTCTGTGCCTAGTCGGCTTCTCGGGATCACCGCTGGCCTCACCGGTGACTGCGCCTCTTCGAGTACAGTGGGGGGAATGACATTTGAGCATCCATTTGTCTTCCAGAAAGACTGTCCGCTGAATCTGCTGGGCCGTGACTTGCTTGTCAAAGCCAACGCCTCCATTCTTTGCAGCCCAGATGGACTGAAGGTCACATTGTCAAATGGACAGTTTTTCACCGCCACAAATAATGGGGATGATTTCAACTCCCAATGCCTATTGACACAAAGCAGCGATCCTATGGTTGTCCACCAGGGAGCGAACATCTACTGGCTATCACTCAAGTCAGTTGATGATCCACCACTGAACTCTGTCATGTATCAGTATCGGCTTTGGTCTCCTTGGATTTTCTCCCTGCGACCTTACCATCCGCCAATCGATCCTCCCCACTGCACGATGCTATACGACAGACTGGGGGATGAAATTTATCGCATGGCCTGGTTTGATGGAATGCAAGGCAAGTTATTCAATGTCCCCTCCTCCTCAATTATTGTAGGTCCTGAGGGTGTGGCAGCTGAGGTGGACCTGCCGGAGGACCTTGTTGACTGGTATCGTATGTCTGACACGGCCTCACCACACATCTCTCTCGCGTTGAGTCCTGCTCATCAGGCTAAAGAATTGGGACCAATGGTAAAACGGGCTGGCAAGGTCCCCGATTGGCAATTGTCCGAAGTTCCTTACGTGCTATTTTCTCCGTCTACGCAAATGTACAAAATTCTGATTTCAACAACCGACACCACTGTAGCGGAGGAGAATTGGCTTACGAGATCGCACGGTTGTGAAAGAACCGACGCGGAGGGAACAGAGGAGATGCTTTCCTCTCTTCCCCCACAGGTGTGGTCGCAGGGTCCAACTGATGTTGGTAAGTGTGACATTCAGCCTGTGACATTTGATATTGATCTTTCCTCACCAATCTATCAACGTCAATACCCACGTCCGCAAAAAGAAGTATACGGCATCACCGAAACAATCCGAGGTCTGTGGGAAGCAGGTGTCCTGGAGCACTCTACTTCACCCTGGAACACTCCTATATTGCCAGTTCTGAAGGAGCCGGGGAAGTATAGGATGGTCCATGATCTTCGTTTGGTAAATAACTCTGTGCTCACTCCCACGGACCCAGTGCCAAATCCATATATTGCACTAACCTCAATTTCGCCGCATCACACACATTTTTCTGTCGTCGATTTGGCTAATGCTTTTTTCTGTATACCACTAGCAGAATCACATAGGGATGTTTTCTCATTCACTCATCTTGGTGCCAAATTACGCTATACTCGCTTGCCCCAGGGATTCAATTTGTCTCCGGGGATTTTTAATCAAGTGCTCAAACAGCTACTGTCTTCTTTCCAACCCCCTGATGATGTTGTACTCATTCAGTACGTTGATGATCTTCTTCTTGCAGCACCATCCGAGAGTTGCTGCTTGGAGGCAACTAGGTTGCTCCTCACGCATTTGGCCTCCTGCGGCCTCAAGGTCTCACGGGGAAAATTACAATGTGCCCGCACTGCTGTTTCATTTTTGGGGCGGTTGATCACGTCAGATGGTACTGCGATGTCGGCTTCTCATCAGGCGGCCATTCTCAATCATCCGAAGCCCGTGACGGTCAGAGAGATGCTTTCGTTTCTTGGGTTGACAGGTTATTCCAGGCAGTTCATCCCTGATTATGCCACACTAACACTTTCCCTGCGTGACATGGTAAACGGAGTCGGCATGCGAAATCTGACCTCTCCCCTTTCTTGGACGTGTCAGTCCGAATCTGATTTTGTCGTCTTGAAGCAGCTTCTTGCGAAAGCGGCTTCTCTGGTGCGGCCTAACCATTCCAAACCATTTTACTTGGATGTTTCTGAAAAGGACGGCTCGGTTGCAGCAGTCCTTTTTCAGAAAAGAGAGGGAGGAGGTGAAAGACAAATTTTGACATACGTCAGCATGCAATTGGACCCAATCGAACAAAAACATTCAGCATGTGTCAGATATGCGGCAGCATTAGGCAAATGTTTGCAAAAAGTGGATCACATTGTGTTGAACAATCCCCTTACGGTCCTTACTTCTCACGCAGTGGCGGCATTTGTCTGTTCTAAAGATTTTACGATGTCAGCAAAACGAAGCGACAAATTGGACAGAATTTTACACAGACCAAATCTGACATACAAATCAGAAGGAATCAATGCGGCAGATGGAATGGTTGAAGGCACACCCCATTGTTGTGCTGACCTTTCCCTGGACGAAGAAAAGCTCAGAGATGGCTTGTATGCCACACCAATATCAGAACCAGATTATAGCGTGTTCACAGATGGCTGCTGCTTTAGACATCCAAAAGAAGGGCTGATTTCAGCTTATTCAGTAATAATCGATGATGGCAAGCAAACGAGACAATTTCAGATTCAAGAAACTGAAAGAATAGAAGGGAAACAGTCGGCCCAGAGAGCCGAGCTGATAGCAGTTATAAGGGCACTAGAGAGGGCGCAAGGATTAAGGGTTAACATCTACACTGATTCAGCATATGTGGTCGGGGCAATTTTTACAGAAATGCCCCTCTGGCGAAGGAATGGGTATAGAACAGCAGCCGGAACATCAATTAAACATAGTGTGGAAATCCAAAGACTCGGAGAGTCTCTGCTAAAACCAAAAGAAGTAGCCATTGTTAAATGCAGGGCACATACTGGAGGGACTTCCTATGTAGAAGTGGGAAATGACAGGGCAGATAAGGTAGCGAAAGAGACAGCGGGCTACAAGGTGAGCCAGCCAGTGATGGTAATAGAACCAGCAATGGGGAAGATGTATGATTTGGACATTAACCACCTTCTTGCAGATCAACAGAGGGCATCTCCTGAGGAGAAGAACTACTGGCTATCCACAAACAGGGTGGCCAGGGATGAGACTGGTTTGTATCGGCATAAAATTGACGGACGTCCAGTTCCGTCAGCAGATAAATTGAAGACTTTAATTCATGAGGCACACGGTCCAGCTCATTTGGCAAAAAGGAATGTGGCAGATAGGTTAAGATCCTGGTATCATCCCCGCCTTCATGATATGGTTAATGAGGAAATTTCGGGGTGCGATGTCTGTAATCGACATAATGTTAGGAAAAGTCTCAGGACGGTACCTGGGGTGTATCCGCTACCCCGGGGTCCAGGTGAGGAAGTCGTTATTGACTTCACTGACATGATAGATCGAATTAGAGGCAAACGATACCTTTTAGTGATGGTGGATGCTTACACTCGATGGCCTGAGGCTTTCGCATGCGGTAAAGAGGATGCGATGGCTGTGATTAAAATTTTGGTAAACCACTACATTCCAACACATGGGTTTCCACGTGTGGTTCGATCGGATAATGGCACTCACTTCAAGAATAAACATCTCCAACAAGTCGAGCAGCTGTTGGGGCTTAAGCATAGATTTGGCACGGTTTATCATCCACAATCTCAAGGTATGGTCGAACGAATGAACCGGACGCTCAAACTAAAACTTTCCAAGGTAATGGCATCGGCAAAACTGAATTGGGTCGATGCGCTGCCGATCGCGTTGCTTGCTGTGAGGTCCACCATTAATTCTGCCACAGGTTTCACACCTTTTGAGCTGGAGCATGGCCAGGAGTTCCCTGGTCCGTGGCGATCCATGGACCAGGGCACTCTTCAACAGATGATTCCCATAAAGCATACATGGACTCATTGAGTGTTCTCGTCTCTCATTTCCAGAAGCAGTCTAAACTCCAGTGTGAGCAACCGAACGAGCCAGGCGTAAAACCGCAGACGTATCCTGAGCAGGTGTATCTGCGGGTCCATAAGCGGAAGTGGCACCAGCCGAGATGGACGGGACCCTACAAAGTGACGGAGAGGACCAGTCATGCTGTTCGCCTGGAAGGAAAGGGACCGACTTGGTACCACGTGTCGCAGTGTACATCAGCCCCCGGAGAGTGTCCGACTTCAAAGTAACGTTCAGAAGGGCAACTGGACGTGAAACCACTACAAGGCGCCTTGTGGCCCAGAAACCATGACATACGTTCTTCTCATCGGACTGATCGTCGTGGCCTCCATACCACCACTAGTGTGGGGGTTTCGACAAGGAAAGGAAACATTTCAGCTGGCAACGAGACTGAAGAGGTGGGCGTACCACCCCAAGTACGAGTGGCACAACCTGCAAGCGACCATTCCGGAAGAAACTAATTTGTGGTATAAATATGTTCGATTCATGTCAAAAAGTTACAACAAGTCAGGTTGTTATGTGTGTTCTCTCATGCCCAAATCCGCGACCCAAATATCCCTGACTGGGAAATCTATGAATCAAAAACAGGCTAAATGTTTTGCTTCTTATGCAGGTGTAGGTTATCAACATCCCTCAATAGTATTTAATGAAAGTGTTGGGCCCTGGGCACGGGTTGGGTTAAAAGATCAAGCATGTGACAAATCCCTTTTGGTAGACTACAACTATAAGATAAAGGGAACCCCTCTCCCCCAAAAGGTCTTTATGGATGTTAAGCCGGGAAAAGATATGAAATGTGCTATGGTAGGGAAAACGGCTCGATTGCTCTTGGAAAACTTGATGTTATGACTCAGTGCAGGGACAACAGATTCGTAATAAACGGAGGAGGCGCCCCCGTGAAGAATGGCACATATAACATACGAGGGGGATGGTGGCTATGTGGTGATGATGCTTACATGGTATTGCCTCCAGATGGACAGGCGTTTGTACTCCTATCTTTGTTACAGACCACACCTTTTTTATAACGCACTCCAGCCAGACGTCCAGACTGAGGAGAGACGTCCAACATTTTGCCCCACGATTCGGTATGGGGATCAGAGTACCAGACGAGTTTAAACATTGGTCTGCGGGAGAGAAATTTGGCCTGGCTTTGTTTCCGTGGGCCGGTGTGGCTAAAAATATGCTCAGATTAGAAACAATAGACTATCGGTTTAAATCCTTTGTAAATTTCTCCATCAAAGTGGAAAAGGGCCAAAATAGAGAGTTAGAAGCAATCCGCCTCATGGTATTACAAAATCGGATGGCGTTGGATTTGCAGACTGCAGCTACCGGTGGTGTCTGTGCTCTATTTAATAAGACCTGTTGTACTTTTATCCCGGATGAGGTACACACGTCTGTTGCAGAGGGTATGTCCAATTATATGCCCTCCGGGAGGCTATGACCCGGATGGAGCCCCTACTCTAGGATTTTGGGATTGGCTGTTGTCCGGGGGGTTGGAGTCAGGCTTTATTGAACTTTTATTTCCGGTTGTAGTTTGTT
>CM031712.1:11389400-11466362 GCA_018466805.1 Hippocampus abdominalis | reverse complement strand
GAGGTGTGTGATTTGTGACTAGTCAGCTTGTGAGTAGTAGACAGCATGCTGGACATTTGCTGCCAGTGTTCTGCTGCCAAGTTTGTTGGGGTGAAAACCGTCCGCCTTTAAAAGGGAGGGCGGTGCCAAAATATATAAAATTGTCAATGAAGCCCACCGTGTGTGTCCTGCAGGCAGCTTTGGAGCCAGGCTAAGATGCGGCTGAAATGCCCATGCCACGGTGGAGAGAGTGGGGCCGCTGATGAAAATTGATTTCCCGTCGTGTTGAGGAACTGAAGAAGTTTGTTGAGTGACCTTTGGTGATTTCTGACTGCCGGTGGGATGCATCAACGCAGCCAACATGTACAATAATTCTATGGATAGATGGTTGGAGTGGATGAGCAGGCTGGGAGTTTTGCGAGGATGGGAACAGTGCTCCGGGAAGCAGTGTGTTGTTGCGTTGAACACTGGAGGTTTCGGGTTATGGAGTCGCCAACAATCAGGGTGGTCGGAGGAAAAAGGGGGTGAAGTGGGCAGGCAGGGATGGGTGAAGGCAGAGTGGTCTTGGCGTAGGTTTAGTCAGTGGAGGGGAAGTGCGCAGGAGACCAGGGACACTGCGCTGCGGGCCGGAGTTAACTGAGGGATAGAGCGGCGGTGAGCAATGGAGGAGAAGGGGTGGACAGGATTATCTGAAGAAGGATCTTAGGGGAGGTTTCATTTTGACTGTGTGGTGGATGGTGAAGAAGTTGTCGGCACTCTAGCAAGAGAGGGAAGTCACGAAGATTGAGGATGTCAAAAGGTTTCTCATCTGGATATTGGACTGCAGGGGGTTTGGGATATGTGTCTTTCCCGCTGCGCTGACACAGGCTTGTGGGGGTGGAGCTGGACATGGCCTGGGCTTGGCCCAAGTCGTGTCCAGGTGTCATCTGAATCGGCGAGTGGCAGGCAGTCTTCAGGTGCGGGGGTCGGGAGTGGTGGCCTTGTCAATTGCGGGAGAAGCAGGTTGGCGGGAGCAGCTGTGTCGGTGAAAGAGGGAGACTCTGGTTGTCCAGGACCAAAGATGATTATGTTCCATCTGCAGCTCAGCATCACGGATATGGTAGAGAGTGGAGATTCTCTGCTCCAGTTCAGCAATCTTCTCAGCAAGAAGGATGCAGCTGCTGCAGCCGGTCGGGGTCGCAGACACATGCGTAGAGTGTGGTGTAGGTCGACTGGTGTTTTGGCTAGCAGCAGGTGGTTTGACTAGTAGTGGGTGGTCTGGCTAGCAGCGGGTGGTTTAGCTAGCGGCGGGTGGTTCAGCTAGCAGCAGGTTTGGCTAGTAGCTGATCGTTTGGCTAGCAGAAGGTCGTTTGGCTTCCACCGCTGAGAAAGCTGGTTCGTGCTCTCTCGCTGTTCGCCGTCGCTCGGTAGCTCGCTAGCTGGTGCTTTCTCTCGCCGATTCGTCGTCGCTCGTTAGCTCGCGAGCTGGTGCTCTCACTCGCCGTTCGCCGTTGCTCTTTAGCTCGCTAGCTGTGCTCTCTCTCGCCGTTCGCTTCCACCGCTGAGAAAGCTGGTTCGTGCTTTCTCTCGCCATTCGCCGTCGCTCGGTAGCTCGCTAGCTGGTGCTTTCTCTCGCCGATTCGCCGTCGCTCGTTAGTTCGCTAGCTGGTGGCATCCAGTCCACTGCATCGGCCCTGCGTGCGGGGTGTTTTTGTTTTTGGACTCAGCAAGCGGTTTACTCATTTTCAGGTCCGTTTCGAAATTATTCCACAGATTGACACCTATTACTGATGCTGTACACTCCTTTGCTTGATGTTTGTTCTTGTTTTGGATTTTTTTGTATTGGTTAGTACCCCTTAAATCATAGGTGTCAAACTCAGGTCCTGGTGGGCCGCTGTCCTGCATGTTTTCCAAGTCTCCCTGTTGCAACACACCTGATTCAAATGAGCAGGTTCAATGTCAGGCTTCCGCAGTGCCTGCTGATGATCTGATCATTTGACTCAGGTGTGTTGCAACAGGGAGACTTGGAAAACATGCAGGACAGCGGCCCTCCAGGACCTGAGTTTGACACCTATGCCTTAAAATATAACAATTTTCTCCAATTTCAAAAAGCTTCTGGATGTTTTGGCAAAGGAGTTTATTATGTACTTTGTACATTAATTAGGGGATTTTAAAGTTAACCAGGTCATAGATTTCATTGTGTTGATTTGATGAATAGTGGATTCATGGGTTCTGTATATTTAGATCTATTGATTATTCTGATTTTTGTAGATTTAAAACAGGGAGTGTGTTTGTTTTGCAAGCGTTTCCCCATATTTCCACACAGTAGGTCATATATGGAAGTAATAATGAGTAGTATAATGTGTACAAACATCTTTTATTTAACACATCCTTAGTTTTGTGGAGGATCCCTATAGTTTTGGATATTTTTCTTTTAACGTTGTCTATATGTCGCTTCCAGGATCGTTTACTATCTATTACTAATCCAAGAAATTTATTTTCATTACCTCGTTCTATTTCAATTGAGTTTACCTTTATTTTAACTTGGTGTTTGATTGGTCTCGTGCCAAAAACAACTGTCAGAGATTTTTCTCGGACAAAGTTAAAGAAATGACTCGGCACACAGGAAAATTGTCTTCAATACGAGGGAGCGGATCTCTGAGAGCGAACGACGGTTAGTTGCTCCGCGATCACACTCAGAGCTCCGCCCTCCATGAGTTCGACCTTTATTGTGACATATGCAAAATACAAGAATATAACCTGCCCCCGACGTTTGCATACCGCACCCCTGGTCCGGCCCCTCGGTAGTGATTGGTTACCTTGGTTTGAGCTTTGAACCACCGGTACATTGACACCTTAGCATTTGGTCAACATTGAATCAACATGTTGCAGACTTTGCGGAGACAAATGTCGCCTGGGCGCGACGGGTGTTCTCAAATCGTCTTTTGATGTTCAACCGCTGTTCCCAAATGATTGCGTCCCCCTTTGTGACCGGGTCTATCCTTATCTCCCCTGTTCGCCCCCCTCTGCATTGACGTGGTCATTGTGGACTTCAAAAGCCCTCCGACCAGGTCGCCGGTGCCTTTGTCTTAATGCGTAGGCATTTGGGGGTGCTGGATACGCACCCAAACGTTTAGATGTGCTCAAATTAAATGAAACTTTAACATGATACAATTTTGCTCATAGATTTCTCTGTCAACAACTAACTTAGATTTTTTCCAATTTAGTGATAATGTATTCCTGTCGAACCTGTTTTTTAAATTTGTTTAATTCATTTTCCACAGTTTTCAGGAGCTGTTTCATATTTTCTCCAGAGCAGTAGAAAGTTGGATCATCAGCGAATAGGACACATTTGAATTGTTTTGAAACACTACAGATATCATTTATATATATGATGAATAGTTTTGGTCCAAGCACAGACCCCTGAGGAACTCCATGGGTAATCTTCAGTAGGTTAGATTTTTTATTGTTGAACTGCACATACTGATATCTGTTTTCTAAATAACTTTCAATCCATTTATATGCTATGTCTCTAATACCATATGTCTCTAATTTATTCAATAATGCACTATGATCTATTGTATCAAAAGCTTTTTTTAAATCTAGAAAAATCCCAACAATAAATTCTTTGTTGTCTATATCAGTGGCTATTGCTTCCACAAGCTCCATTACTGCCATTGAGGTAGTCCGTTTTTCTCTGAAGCCATATTGATTTTCACTTAATAACACATTTATGTATGAAGTTATCTTGTCTGCAAGAAAATAGTTTGTTCTAATATTTTTGAGAATTGTGGTAGCAGTGATATGATTTGTAAATAAGTGTCTTTCTCCACTTTTAAAAATTGGAATGACTTTTGCTGTTTTCATTTTTGATGGAAAAATACCAGCTTTGAATGAGAGGTTGCATATGTATGTAAAAGGTCGCACTACAAGTTCTATAATCTGTTTTACTATTGTCATGTCAATATTAAGGCAACAGTTGACTTTTTATTTTTAAATGTTTTTACAATATTTAATACTTCATTATGATTCACAGCAGTAAGGAACATGGTGGAAGAGGTTTTTTTCATGTATCTATCTATTTCAAACCAGTTTATTGGATCAGGAATTTGTTTTGCTAGGTTACCGCTGATATTGACAAAATACTCATTAAATTCATTAGCTATTTCTTCATTTTTCTCATTTATAGTATTTTTGTCTTTAATAAAGTACTCTGGATCATCTGCTTTTTTAGAGCTATTTCTAATGACATGATTTAGTATGTTCCATATTTCTTGAGTGTTGCTTTTATTCTGCTCTAATAATGCATGATAATGATCTCTCTTACTAGTTCTTATAATATTTACTAATTTGTTTAATAGGTCTTATATTTTATTTCAGCATCTATAGTTCTCAATTTTATAAACGGTTTGTATAAATTGTTTTTCTTTAGACATGAGTTTTCTACTCCATTTGTTATCCATGGCTTACTTTGGTCTTTGTACTTTCTGGAGACCTTAATTACTGGGAAATGTTTGTCATATAAGGAGGTTATGGTTGTCTGAAATGCATCAAACGCAGTATTTGGGTCTTCATTTGAGTAGACCTCAGACCTTCTCAGGGTCAAATGTCTTGTGGTCAGCATAATCAAAGGTTTTGAAGTCCATGTTTTTGTTGTGTATTTCCTTTATCAGTAAAGTCAGAGTTTTTTTCTGGGGGTGATCAGTTCTCAGCATGTTGAACTCGAGGCTGTTGTAATGGAGTACTGGTGCGGGGTGGACAATGAGTTCGTCGTCCCTCAAGTAGGCAATTTCTCCTCTTTCACGTGCAGCTTTTAGTTTTGGGAGCAGTTCTTTTCTTTTTTGGTGCACAACATCTGTATAGTCTTCATTAATGTAGATTTTGGTGCCTTTTAAATATTTTGTTCTCTGTAGAATCATTGTTTTGTCCTTATATTTTTCAAATTTCACCACAACTGGCTTTGGTCGAGGTCTTCTCGATCCATGCCTTCCCCCTGCGAATGAGCTCTCTCCACCTCAATTGTCTCCTTTATCTGAAGTTGAACCTTGAGGATTTTTTGCACTTTCTGCTCTGTTTCGGTCCACGTTTCTCCTTGTGATTCCTCAATTCCATCAATTATTAAGTTGTTTCTTTTTGATTGTCCCACTAAGTAGTCCATCTTATCAGTTAATACTAACAGACTCACATATTTTATATATTTCAGTCTGCATGTTTTTACCGTGGTCTGTTTCATTCATTTGCTGTTTTTTAATGTCATCTACCTCCTTTTGGGTGAAGTTGATGCTGGTTTTAAGTTCTTCTACTTCCCTGGAAAAACTATCAAGTCGCGTGTTTTTTGTGTCAAGTATCATCTTGACAAATCCTTTAAAGTGCTCCTGTTGTTGCTGCATGAGCGCTGTAAAAAGCTCTTTTTGTTGCAAGAGTAATTCATTGACTTGCGTGAGGGTAATCAATTCTTCATCCTGCTTTGCATCTTGTTTCTGTTTGGGAGGCATTTTTCGGGTTTTGTTGCTAGCTGTCAGCTAGTTGACGTGTCCAGTGGGCTTGCTGCCAACCAGGATGTTGATGACGTGGCAGTGGGTTTTTTAGCTTCCGGGCAATAGAGGGTTCTGTCCTTTTTACTAAAAATAGTAACGGTATCCCACAATTCCGTGCGGCGCGCCATATTGGAGGGCTCGCGCTGATCGCGCAAGCATTTTTCACTACGCAGACTTCGACACAAAAGAGTTGTTTACTGACTAATTTGGTGATTTGTGAATGCACACGACATGGAGAAGTATGTTGAAACATTGGATAAGCAAGCACATAGCCGGTATTTAGAAAAAATTGCTGTTATTGGCAAGGATCCTTATCAGATTGAGAAATCTGAATGGAGTGAAGATTACCAATTTTTTCCCGAAATCACCTATCCAGATCTTATGAACTATTTAATCTGTCAGCCAAGCCCTTTTTTCAAACTGAAGGACTTTCAGAATTACAAGAGTTTGGAGAGCTATGACCGTTTTCTTTGTGGATGGGTACGAGATGTTCGTGTTTACAGCAAGACTTCGAGTGGACATCGGATTGTCAGAGCTAGAGTTATGCACTCTCAGAAGTTATTGGATCCAAGTCTAAACCCATGGATTATCACAGATGGTCAGTCAAGTGATTTCAGCACATTGTGATTGCAAGGCTGGACTTGGAGAGAGTTGTTCACATGTAGCATCAGTCTTGTTTCATGTGGAAGCCACAGTCAGACTGAGGGAAGCCAGTACAGTTACTCAGGTACCTGCTTACTGGATGCTGCCTTCTTCTAAAACATCTGTGAGTTATGCCCCATTGCACAAGATTGACTTTACTTCGTCAAAGACATTTAAAAGAGAGTTAGATGAAAAAATCAACAGTGTTTCCAATACACAGGATTCAGGGTGATCATGAGTTTTTGAAATTTGTTCAAAGTTGAATTTCTATTTTCACTCATTTCAGAGCCAAAAGATTGAACAGTGCCATTAGTGTCATAAAACCTGGTAACCCGGTGTAATATTTAACTTTATCATTGTCATTTTCAAAGTCCTCTGGTAAGTTTGCCTTCATCTTATGCACTATGCCCTTCAAACACTCATTTTGTTCTGTCAATAGTTGGTTTTCTTTCTTCAGCTGAGAAATTTCTTCATTTGCCAAATCCAACTTCTCAGCTTCAGACAATTCCTCTACCACCTCAGGTACCTCTGGTAATGATTCTTCTGTTTCCACTGGTAAATCAGCTCTACTGTCAGCTTGCAAGTATGTGCTGAGTTCCAAAAGACGCATAGCGGCTTCAGTCTTTTTCCTTCCATCTTTCCTGTTTAGAAGTATCTCATGTCTGATAGACAGCTTTTGATGGTGATCTTGGAGTTTCATACCCTAATAGTTTGCTTGGTGCCCAATCGGGATCAGTTTCATCATACAAGTGAGGCTTTCCTGAAATACAAATATAAATATTAACTATTTATAGCAAGAGGGATTGCTTTATCTTACTCACAGTGGAATAACATTTAATTAGAATGTATACCTTACACCAGGCTGGTTACATTTTTCTTCTCATGTAGTGCATTATATAGTACCAGTGCTAAACTCTAAAAATCATATTAATTTATAAATACACATTTATAATATAAACATAATTTCTACCACTATTATCCATATACCAGTATATAAGAAATAGGGAAATATGCACTATGCCATGACACGACACAAGGAGAATGACAATGTACCATGTGCACATTATGGATTTTGATCGGAATACGTGCCATAGCACTCTTTGTTTTTCATGTTAACATTATCTATTATTGCCTAATACATTAACTCTAACTATGATGAAGTTTTGTTTACATACCTGATATGAAGTGATCAGAACACACACAAGTTGGTCGTAATTTTTCACATCAGAACGGTTGATACCAGCAAGCCACTGTCTTCTACGTCGCTCACTTTTCTTTTCTGCCGCCTCTCCTTGGACTTTCGTAACCCTAGGAATGCGATAACAACTATTTTTATCCCTCCCACCTCGGTTGTGACAGTTGACAATAGCACATGTCAGCGGCATCTTCTTGGATGAATGAACATTCACAATAGACTTCGTGTATGGCTTGTTTATAACAGCCCTCCAATATGGCCGCCGGTATTGCATTGTGGGTCATTGCGAAAAGGACAGAGCCCTCTATACAGCCGCGGTAGTCAAGTGAATTCTTTGGCTGCTGTTGCCGGGTTCACTGTTCGGTTAGTTGGCTTTAAGTGGTGGCTCCAGATGCTAGTGCCGACCCAAGGGTCGACCGCCGCTGGAGTTCGAAAGAAATCCTTTCGCCCACTCAGGCCGGTTGGCTCACGCTAGCTTACGCTGCCTCAGTGGTCGAGTGAGTTCAGCCACCGCGGCTTCCGCCGTGTTCGCTGATCAGCCCGTTGGACTTCCAGGGGTGGACTCAGCTGCTCGTGCCGGACCAATGGATTGACCGCCGCTGGTTTTTCTGGGGTGGATTCAGCCGCCTGTGCCGGACCAATGGGTTGACCGCCGTTGGTTGCTCGCTCGCTCACGCTGGTTCCTCGCTCGCTCCCACTTTTTAATTTACCAAATAAAACAAAACGGCAAATGAATTATGAATTGATCTTGCCATATTGAACCAACTAATGTCAAATTTATCTATTTAAATATTAGAAAATAGATCTTAGATGAAATTAAAACTGCACAAATGATGTACAAAATAATTTAGTTTGCCACAACTACTCGGACGTTGTTCAAAGTCAGAGTTATGATTTGAGGGAAAGAGTTTTTAAAAAAAAAACTAATATACTGTAAAGCAGCGGTCGTCAAGCTTTGTTGCCCCACAGACCGGTGTAATGTCACACAGTATTTTCAGGTACCGGCTTTTAAAGTGTGACAGATAAATACAACAAAATAAGATGATATGACCCGCATGAAAACTGGTGTTTTCGAATCATAATAATAAACACGAATTATGACATAAGGAACATCCTATATGTCCACAACAGTCTTTGGTCGCTATGGTGCCTTCAAAATAAGATACACGGCAAATACAAAGTGCATGAAAATACGACTCACCATTGCCGCATGTGATGCAGAGTGGCCTTGGTGCATGGGAAACTCCCGTTGTGATCAATCCATATTTTAAGTATGACTCCTGATACTGTCTATTAAATGTAGCCTTCTTTTTCTTGAAAGTCGTAGGGTCCTGTTCTGTCCCCTGGCTGGGCCTTTTCCCCTTCCAAAATACTTTTTTTTTTAAAACACATTTTGCTAGCTCCTGGGTTTCATTTTAGCGGAAACCTATCACGTCACCGAGAAGCGTGCCTTGACCCGTGTCAAGAGTGACACACTTGTCAGAGTTATACCCGGACAAGTTTAAACAAAAGAACTCGACTCAGGGAAGGTTGTTGGTGCAGCCGGCGGGAGCGGATCTCCCAGAGCGAGCCACGGACAGTTGCTCCGCAATCACATTCAAAGTTCATCGTGCTCCTCGTCGGTCTTTTATTGTTTATATATGCAAAATATGCAAAATGCAAGAAAAGAACTGTCCCTGATTTTTGCATACAATGCCCCCATTCCGGCCCCTTGGTGGTGACTTGATTAACTTGGTTTGAGCTTTCAACCACAGACACGCTGACACTTTCATGTCTGGTCTGCAATGAATAAGCAAGTTGCAGACTTCGCAGATAGCAAATACTCGCCTGGTTGTGACACCAGTTCCTAAACCGTGTTTTGATCTACAACACTTAGTTCCTAAATTGTTTACTCCCCCTTTGTGACCTAGTCTAGCTTCCTTACATCCTTTCGCACCCTTACAATAAATTTCAATACATCCTGATTTATATAGCGCTTTCACAACAGCTGCAGCTGTAACAAAGCGCTTAACAAAAGAGTTAACATAAAGTAAAATAATAAACACAACACATAACATAAAACACGGACACCCTTGCTTGAACGTGATTACTGTGGACTTCAAAAGGCCCTCCGTCTGGACGGCCCGACACCCTAGCACAGACATTTGGGGGCGCTAAATACACAACCCATCTAGACAGGCCCAAATTAAATGGAACATTAAACATGATATCATTCTGTTCGTAGATTCCTCTAACAACACTGTAGACGGATGTAACAGAGAATCCGGTAATTTTTCAAAATAAAGCATCTTTCAGATTCCGAAATAAATAAAACGGAAGTAATCGAAGGTCTTTAATTTTCTTGCGGCCCAATACCAAATGACCCACGGACTGGTACTGGTCTGCGGCCCGGGGGTTTGGGACCACTGCTGTAAAGGACTGATGTTTCTCGATCTGTTCAAGGTGTTACTTTGTGGAATGGTTAGAAAATCAAGGTTCAGTTACACCTTTTAAAAAAATTTTCAAACAAAAATACTATAAAAATACACACATCAGGTTTTTTTTTTTAAAAAACTGAAAAAATTGGAGCTTCACATTAATTGTAATACAGTACAGTAAATATTATCTCGGAAGGAATCATGTTTGTGCTGTCCAATCCTTCCTTATAAAATAATTACCTGATGTGGGAAATAAGCATGGTACATGGCCTTTATGAACATACAAGTATGTGAACAAAACACATGTGTAACAACACAAGCAATGAAATGCAAAAATATAGGCTCCTAACACTGTTTATAACACAAAAGCTGCAGTACTGTATACTGCACAAGTATATCAACAAAATACAGTATGACAAACTTAGGACTATTTGCTCTAAAATGAGACGAGTAACAGACCCGGTGGCTTTTCTTTCTACTACAGTATCTCACTGTTTCTAACTCGACCTCCCCTCGATCGCCACCCAAGACAGCATTGCTCAGCTGATGTCATGCAATGAACTTTTGAAGCCAGCCACGGGACGCTTCGAAGTCCTCGATGGCCATAGTTAGCGCGATGGAACTCGCCTTCTCTCTAATTAGCGCTCCAGTTAGCGTAAGCTTTTTAGCATGATATCAAGTAAAGCATTACAGGAAATGTTCGTTTATTTGACTGTCCTTCGAGCCACAAGCAATTTACTCTGAGCAACTAATAGGATGCATTCCACTCTATCTTCCACATATCTAGCTACAGTATCTACACACATAGATATTGAGGTCCCTCTTGGCCAATAGGAGGCCAGGATGATGCTCGGTAAGCCAATGGCAAGAGCAGCTATGAGTATGTTGCGTTCAGAAAACTCTGTGAACGAAATAAAAATCGTTCACTATTCCAGTAAAACTCATGCTAATAGAGTCACTTACATGACGCCGTTTTGTATCCAATGAGAGAAAATAGCGGCGCGGACGGAGTTATTCCGTAGGATCGAGCGGGACTTGCTTGTGTTTGCGCCACTGCGTGCTTCTGAATGGCTTCCGGGTTCCGGGTAGTGGAAATTACGTTGTTATAAAATGAGCGTTAATGTAACATCGTAGTCGAAATTTGAATGCATGGGTTTTTAGTCTGGGTGAGGAAATTTCCTTTTGAAAGAACTCCGTAGATGGGAATATTTAATGCGTGCATCAAGTTCGTCTTTTGTGTGTCGGGTCATTGAAAGTTTTCTTGCCATGAAGTGTGTTGAATAGTAAGATGTAACTTCGCCATTTGTCTTTTTCTCTGAACTTTGTCAATTATTGTATTTTTTGGTCGTGAGGATAAACGGATTAGAAAATGGATGGATGGATGGCTGGGTGGATTACCTGATCCCCCTATAGCAAAGGAGCAAAAAAAAACAACTTGCCCCAAGGAACCGCTGACATTCTCGAACAGAATTGAACACAAAGCTGTTCAAGATTCAAGATGTGTATTTATTATATACATAGTAAAAACACGATGGTAGCCCCACAAATATTAATGTTCTACTATTTCTCCGGGTCCCCTTCACTCTTTAGCATTGTCCTCACTTAAATTCACTATGATTGTATTTACATTCCCACAAGATTGTCAAGGTTGCTCGAGAAAAAGTTCTGACTCCTTCTTTCATGAGCCTTTATTATGTTTTTTTTGTGGATGTGCTGTGACAGCTTTTTTGTTTGTTTGTTTGTATTTCAGATACTACAATGGTGAGAATCAAATATGGTAATACCAAAAAAAAAAAAGACTTGAATCCTAATTAAGTGATGAAACTTCTAATTTGTATTTCTGTTTGATGTTACCTATAGATACAAGCTGGTGTCCTGCTGGTGGCCTTGTACATCACTGGCAATGTAGTCTTTTTGCTCGCCTTGTTGTTTGGAGTTGGGATGTCATAATTTGAACAAAAACAGTACACATAAAGAAATTGTAATTGGGGGTGGGTGTGTCATGATCATGTTATGTTAGTGTCCGGCAGGTGGCAGAGGCGTTCCCAGTTTTCCTGCTACTCACCTGTCTGGCATCACAATTATTGGGACTTTTTTAAGAACCTCATGGAACCATGTCAAGCTATCGGATAATTTCGCCTCGCTCAAGTCATTGTTCATTTGCATTTTGTCGAGGCGCTCTCTTGTTCCTCTTCTGCATCTCGTACCAGGTCTCCATGATTCGGAGGGCTTGCTGGGTTGCACCACAGCATGTTGGGGAACTGTACCAGAGGACAGACTACTGTTGATAATGGCCAAAGCCTCCTGAAAGAAATACGGAGGAAAGTGTAGGAGACTGCTTATGTTATTCACTTGATTTTCTGTTTTGTTGCATTATTTTGGCTTTTCCGAGTGTCTTTGAAGCAATCGTTAATTTACGTTTTTTCTGGGGCGGTCCTCAAACGCCTCTCGCGTCGAACGGCAGTTGAGAAGGCGCGTAGTAAAACATTGACGTGTCTGTGTTCGCTCCAGTGTGAAACGAATCAATAAAGTGACTATTCAAAAAACCACCACGGCAGCCCTGTTTCCTTCGGAGCTGCAACATATTTTGGCGAGCCAGCCAGGAGAGTTCTTCGTGACAGGTGGGAGTTACAGTTAGCAACGACTGTTAGCACCCCACGCACCGCCGAAGAGGGCCCCTCTCCAACGAACCTGGATATTTCTGAAAGACGGATCCGCTTGTGAGTAACAACGATGGAGTGCGAAGCCTTAAAGGACCAAGTTACCACCACGCTGTGCAAGCTAAGTTGGTATCAACTAATGGAGGTGTGTAACTTTCTGAAGTGCCTGGATGTCGATGATGACGAGAAAAGGGAGATTATCAACAGCAACAGTCGCCGAGAGTTAAGGAAGCAGATTGAAAACAAACTGGATGAACGTGAGCAAAGCCATAAATCGGACGATGAAGTACAGTTTATTCATGAACTTTTATCGTTCATCGAAGAAATGCTGTCGAAAGGCGATGCTCGCGAGTGGCGCTCTTTTTCCCGCCCCATGCATGCGGCCCGCCAACACGACGAGTTGCGGGAAGAAATACAAGCGTTACAAGAAAAACTCAAAATGGTGGACGCCTCACCCGCACAAAGTCAGACGCCAGGAAAAGTACCTGAGGTGACTATCCGAAGGGAGTTTCGCATCAGTGGCCAAATAGGCGAAGGCGGGCAGCGCGACAGATTATCATACACCAGCCTGCTCCACCAAATGGAAGTTGGACTTTGTAAAGGCCACAGTGAATCAGAGGTGATCGAAGCAGTAATCAGAGCCATCTGCCCAGGACTCAAACTGCGAGACATGCTTGAACTAAAGACTGATGTCACACTCTCTCAGTTAAAAACAATATTGAAAGGACATTACAGAGAAGACGGCACATCTGACTTGTATCAAAATTTGATAAACATTTCCCAGGACCCAAAAGAGTCCCCGCAGGTCTTTCTCTTCAGGGCAATCAAGCTTAAAGATCGGCTTCTGTATGCATCCAGAAGAGAACCAGCCGAACACTACAACGAAGATCTGGTCAAAAGGAAGTTTTTGAGGTCAGTGAGTACAGGACTACTGCACGACAATATTAAATTCCAGATTAAACCGCTTCTTGACAGCTCTGATGTGGCTGATGAATTACTGATTGAGAGACTGAATGAAGCAGCGAGCCTCGAAGCAGAACGGGTGAACAAGCAAAAGAGAAACACTGCCAAGTTGCCAAGAATCAACGAGATGCAAACCACAGAGGGGCCACATGGTGGAAGGCAGACCCCATCCCAGAGTACCGCCGTAGCCAAGGAGAAACTCAAAACGGCTCCAGCTCCTCCAGAAGTCCATGCCCTGGTAGCAGAACTAAAAACTGAAGTTGCGGCGATGAAGCAGATCATGCTTGCCTCCTTGAACACCAGTAAGTTCCAGCCTCCTGGGAAACCAGCGGGCAACGACATCACCCGGAGGAGGAGAGGATGCAGGACCTGCCAGGACAGCGGCGAGGGAGACAGCTGTACCCACTGCTTCAAGTGTGGCCAGTCGGGTCACATCTCTCGAGGATGCCGAGCTCCACGTCTGCTGCAGGGAAACGACAGAGGGCCACTGCCACGGGACCAGCAGTGACCCAGCTACCTCAGCACGAGTCCCGCTACTGCCATCACTGTCGACTCAAAGAACAACGAGATGCGCCACTCCAGACTTGTGCAAGCTGCTCAACCGCCAGGTACTGTTCCAAAGCCTGCCAGACACGACACTGGCCGGAACACAAACTCACTTGCACAGCGGTAAGACTGGTTGAACACCATTTGAATGAGAAGGAAGAAAAGAGGTGGTCATCGCACACTGGTAGTCTTGATACCTTATCAAATAGGCAAGGGCAAAAACTGATTAAACTAATCGGTAGACGTAGAATGGTCAGGTGCACTTTTGATTATGTACCAATTACGGCGTTGTGGGATACCGGCGCGCAAGCGACAGTGATAAATGACAAATGGAGAAAAAAACACCTACCTCATACCACAATTCGAGGGATAGATGAACTCTTGGGACCAGAACCTCTAAATGGCCTGGCTGCTAACCAGACAAGAATACCATTTATGGGGTGGGTTCCGGTTGAGTTTCAACTTAATGGTGTAGAAGAGTCAAGCCCGAGTCTGTTAGTGCCTGTACTCGTCACAAGCGACTGCAATGTAGCTCAGGACCCTATTATAGGATTTAATGTGATAGAAGAAGTGATTAATTACCAACTAAAACAGGGTTCAACCAAAAGTGATTGTGCAGCCAACATTGTGAGCGGTGCTTTTGACATGGATGTGGTGTCCGCTAAGACCTTGATTAATTTGCTGCACACCCACCAAATGGTAAATGAAGGGATGCAGGTGAAAACAGGAAGGGGTAAAATTGTCCTAGGCCCTAGAGAAGCCACCACCATTCGCTGTCGCACACGTATACAGGTGGATGGAGGCACTGCTATGTTGTTTTGCCCAAACTTGAGCCAGAGTTTGCCTGGAGGATTGTGTATACAAGAAGTACTGTTCAAGGCAAAGAGAGGCAACGCAACCACTGTCCCAGTACCAATCACTAATACAAGTAGTCATAAAATAACTCTGGATCCACGTGTTGTTTTGGGACACGTTGAAGGGGTAAAAGCAGTATACCCAGCAGCTCTACAGCCTGTGAACCTACCAAAAACTGATGAAAGTGACGTAAACTTTAAAAGCTCGTCAACTCCCTGTAGTTACACAAGTGAGAAATGGGATCCTCCAGTACTGTTAGAACACTTAACGAACGAGCAGCAAAATGCAGTGAGGGAAATGCTCAGGGAGGAGTGTAACGCATTCGCCCGGGATGAAAATGATGTCGGCAGCATCCCTACCCTCCGCATGCACATTTCTCTTCATGATCATTCACCAGTCCAAAAGACTTACATTAGCGTGCCCAAACCACTACACCAGGAAGTGAAAGCATACCTGCAGGACTTAATCAATAGGGGATGGGTCACAAAATCAAAGTCACCATATTCCTCACCAATAGTGTGTGTAAGAAAGAAATCGGGGGAGCTCAGACTTTGTGTAGACTATCGTGAGCTTAATCGCAAATCGGTACCAGATAGACACCCTATTCCTAGGATACAAGACATGCTAGATAGTCTTACTGGTAGTTCATGGTTTGCTTGATCAAGGGAAAGCCTATCACCAAGGGTTTTTGGATGAAGAAAGTCAGCCACTCACAGCGTTCATTACGCCCTGGGGTTTGTACCAGTGGGTACGGATCCTATTTGGCCTGAGTTCTGCCCCAGCTGAATTTCAGAGAAGCATGGAGGAGTGTTTGTGGGGTTTGCGGGATGACATTTGCCTACCTTACCTCGATGACAATTTAGTTCACAGCAAGTCGTTTCAAGACCATGTTGAACATGTGAGAGCAGTTTTACAAAGATACCAGAAGCACGGTGTTAAACTTACTGCTAGGAAATGTGAACTTTTCAAGCCTAAAGTCCGATTTTTGGGCAGGATTGTGTCAAAAGATGGACATAGTATGGACCGGGCAGAGATTGCTCCTGTCTTGTCCTAAAAGATAGACACCCCTGCACGGTGGGCGAGGTGAGACAAGTTTTGGGATTTCTGTCTTACTACAGGTCAAGACTTTTCGCGCATTGCCAAACCATTGTACGAGCTCTTGGCCGCCCCTAGCTCACCCCAGGACTCAAGAACGCAGATAAAGTCAAAAAAGGGGAAAAGTAAACACATTCAAGGGCAGTTGCCATCATCTGCCCCGATTACATGGACAGGGACTCACCAGCAGGTTTTGTGCTGTCTGGTTGACAAATTGTCAAATCCTCCAATCCTTGGTTACCCAGACCTTAATCATCCATTTGTGTTACATACTGATGCCTCTCAGGCGGGACTAGGAGCTGTGCTCTATCAACGTAGCGATGGAAAATTAAGGGTCATAGCCTATGGATCTAGAACTTTAACACCGGCAGAGAAAAACTACCCCATGCATGCAGGTAAATTGGAGTTTCTACCACTCAAGTGGGCTATCTGTGAGCGCTTTAGAGATTATTTGTTGCATGCACCATCTTTTGTGGTTTACACAGATAATAACCCGCTCACTTATGTGTTGACCACTGCTAAATTGAATGCCTCTGGTCAACGATGGGTAGCAGAATTGGCAGACTTCAATTTCACCATAAAATACAGGCCAGGCAAAACCAATGCCGATGCAGACGGGTTATCTAGGATGCCCATTGATTTCAAGGACTACATGAGCCACTGTACGCAGTCTATTAGTCAGGATGTAGTAACAGCCACACAACAGGGTATCTTGGTACAGCAATTAGAGCAAACTCTCATATTTAGTGCCATCTCCTCCGATACTCTCCAACAGCAAACAGGAGCTGAACGACTGTTAGACACTATCCAGCCAATCCCCAGAGAAAAGATTTGCGCAGCTCAGCAGCAAGACCCTGCAATAGGTAAACTGTACAGTTACATAAAACGGGGAAAGAGACCTGCCCCACATGAGCTTAAAGGTGAGAGCGCAGGGGTCAAGATTTTGGCCAGGGAGTGGACTAAACTCAAAATTAAAGAAGATGGGACATTGTTCAGAGTAGCTGGAAGCAAAACCCAATTGGTTCTTCCCTCAATATTTCACCCCCTTGTCTTGAATGAATTGCACAAACAAATGGGCCATTTAGGCTCAGAGAGAACACTACATTTAATGAGACCGTTTTTATTGGCCAAAAATGTAAAGAGACATTCAGCACTTTGTCATGAACGTCTGTGAATGCCTAAAGAAAAGAAAGCCAAACAGGCAAACACGCGCGCCAATGCAGAGCATTGAAACAACACACCCCTTTCAGTTAGTGTCGGTTGACTTTCTTCACCTGGAACAGCGCAAGGGCGGTTGCGAGTATATTTTGGTAGTCATTGACCATTATACACGCTTCGCACAGGCATACGCGACTACTAACAAATCAGCAAAGACGGTGGCAGAAAGACTATTCAATGACACTTTGCCTTAGGTTTGGTTTCCCAGAAAAGCTTCACCACGATTTAGGGAGAGAGTTTGAAAACAGGCTTTTGCACCACCTAAAGGAACTGGCAGGTATAAAAGGGTCTCACACAACCTCATATCATCCTCAAGGTAATGGGCAAACAGAACGATTCAACAGAACCCTTCTCTCTATGTTGAGAACACTCACTGAAGAACAAAAACTAGACTGGAAAAAACACCTTCCCAAAGTAGTACATGCCTACAATTGCACTGCCAATGAGGCCACAGGCTACTCTCCATTCTTTCTACTTTTTGGTAGGTTCCCAAGGCTTCCTGTCGATCTTCTGTTTGGCACTAAGCAGGATGAAAACCCGGGCTCCTATCAGGATTATGTTGATAAATGGAGAAACAGGATGAGCAAGGCTTACAATATTGCCTCCAGGAATATGGCTAAGTCAGCTGATAGGGGCAAAGTACAATATAATAAGAGAGTCCATGGTCCACCCCTTCAAGTAGGCAGCCGTGTTCTTGTAAGAAATGTTGAAAAAAGAGGCCCAGGCAAAATCCGCTCATATTGGGAAGATGGTATCTATGTCATAAAACGTCAAAAGGGGGAGGACAGTCCTGTGTTTGAGCTCGAGCCAGAAAATGGCAAAGCCAGGACAAGGATTTTACACAGGAATTTGTGATTTTCTCCCCCTGACACCCGATCAAACCAAGACAAGAACAAAAAGACACTCTCGTGAAAACCGGAGAAAGAATCTACAGGAGATGCATCAGGTGGGAGAGGAGGAGGATTCGGATGAGGATTTATCCGATGCTGTTGTCTCATGGTCTGTCATAGCCCACCCTCCCTGGATCCCACTGCTGCAGAGTTTGTCCCCCAGGTTGTTAGAGATAGACAGAACGAGCCTCTCGGGCAAGAAGTTGATGAAGGGATGGAATTAGCCCCTTTTCCAACAGTGAGGGAGGTCAGTGACGCTGTAGATGCAGGGGATATAGCCAGTGAGTCAGATTCAGGAGATTCAATGGAAACAGGGCAGCTGCGCTCGCACCCAGAGAGAGAGAGGAGAAAACCGTGGTGTTTGACTTACGATACATTAGGTCAACCAACCCTTACAGAGAGGACAATAGCTACCAAGTGTTTAGACTTTAGGGGCTACTGGCGACCTTGGTGAAGGATGTTCGAAATGTCATTTTCATGCTTGTTGCACCTGACTTTCACATTGTTCTATTTGTGCCTTTTTGTTTATTGAAGTAGGTCGACAAATGTAACACTTGAATCTGGGGCCAAATGTTTTCGTATTATTACAAACGTGGGACTGTTGGATGCTTTCACTTAACAGAGGACACTACAGTGCACACGCAAAAAAAAAAGAAAATGTGATACCTGTTCAACTGTCAATGACATGCTGTTCTGTACGCAAGCTGTTCCATATTGTTATGTTGGGACGACATTTTTTTTAGGTGGGGGAGAGTGTAGGAGACTGCTTATGTTATTCACTTGATTTTCTGTTTTGTTGCATTATTTTGGCTTTTCCGAGTGTCTTTGAAGCAATCGTTAATTTACGTTTTTTCTGGGGCGGTCCTCAAACGCCTCTCGCGTCGAACGGCAGTTGAGAAGGCGCGTAGTAAAACATTGACCTGTCTGTGTTCGCTCCAGTGTGAAACGAATCAATAAAGTGACTATTCAAAAAACCACCACGGCAGCCCTGTTTCCTTCGGAGCTGCAACAAAGAGTCACAAGGGGAGACAGATGGCTTATGTTGGAGCTCTGAAACAAGAGAGCTGTAGTGTTTTTTTTTTTTTTAAATGTACACTTTATTAATTCTGTTAAAGGACTTGACAAGCACAATTATATCATGTTTAAAAGTTTTGTTTTGTGATATGCCTGTTAGGACATTCCTGAGCATTCACCTAGCCAGCACCCCCAAATTCATAGCTTGTGGTCTAAGTGGAGCGCAGGGGGGCGCATAACCTGTCAATTAAAGCTCGACAGCCGGCGTACTGAGATTGGGTCGGTCTGAGAAGCTAGCATGAGTGTGTGTGTAGCCTCATTTACGCCCGCCCCGTGCCGGCAGTAAAAGACAATCCTTCCTGAAGCTGAGCCTAATTGTTCAAATATGTCGGGGCCCATCTCCGACAGTTAGCGAGGGTGTGGGTACTCCAGCTTCCAGGGTGTACACGCCTTTCACCCGCAATCCTAAAGAAGAGAAATGCAGTTGTAAATGGATGGATGGATATCCAAGTGTTTCTTGACCTGCATTTTTTTTTGTCGCTTTTTTTTTCTTCCAGCACAAGTGAGAAACGTGACATCAGATTTTGCTGACCATGTATCCAAAGAAGTCCTCAATCATCTTTTGAACAAACTTCGAGAGGATTGCATCTTAAATGATGGGAGGTACAGCACATATGTCAGGCGAACCACACCAGAGCAAACAAGGCACGTGACCTTATCTGGACCGTGAGGATGAAAGCCCAGTCAGCAAAGGCATCTGGCCCGGATTCGGCATGAAGCTGGCACAGCTGGCCTTGTGTCGGCACTGGCATAATGCATGTGGGCCGAACACGGCCCAGGAGTGGCAAAGGAGGCACTGGCTTGACTCTGGCAAACCAGATGCGGGCCAGTTGTGGAGTGAAGTATTTGGGCCAGAAATCAATTTACAATTCCGGCCCGTATATGGCCAGCCAGTATTGAGCCACCCTTAAATGCAGTTTCAGATTTTTTTTTCTACACACAGCCTTGTTTTACAATTGCACACCTATGCGGAATTCCATTCATCTCACACACACAACACACACATGCGCGCGCACACACGCACGCACACACACACACACACGCTCACGAGCGTGCACGCACACACATTTACCTACTAATTCTTGTGCACGCTCGCTAGTGCGCACACACAAATACCCTCATTCAGTAGTGATGAAAGTTCCGCTCTCAGTATTTCTCCAAAAAATGACACTTTTCCAATATGCGACAACTTTTCTTTATTTGAATTTTTTTTCACTTTCAACTTTCAAAATGTTCAGTGGCATAAGGCCAAGCCATACATATATTTATTTATTTATATTTGGCACCCTCTATGAGCCGCAGCAGCAGGAGTGTGTCATATGCATATGTAAATAAAAAACACCCAGTCCAAATCTTGCATATGACATAAATAGAGCCTTGAACATGTCACCAAACCGCAGGAACAGATTTTTTCTTCATGCCTGCTTTTTTCTGCAATGGCCATTTCAAAATAATGTGACATCAACCATATTTATCCCATTTTGGGCTGCGCTTTTGAGGTGTGATAACTAAGTCATTTTTTAATTTTTTTTCACTTTCAACCCCTCAAAATGTTCAGTGGCATCAGACCTAGCCATACATATATAGTTTGTATTGCTTTTTTCTTCTGTATGAATAACAAAATGAGTGTTGTGTTATGACTCTATAAAAGTAACTCTAACTCTATGTTTTATATTGTGTATTGCGTGGATGTAGATATCAGAGTGAAAAAATGTTGTACATGGTAATTAGAACCTTGAAAAAGTAAAAAAGTCACAAAAACCATGAAAAATGTTGAAGTAACATACTTATAACAAACAAACAAAACAAAACAACCATCAACTAATATACAAACTTGATAACAAATACAAACACAACACTTAACTTTTTTTTTTTTAACACTCTTTAGAAATGGTTGTTTTGTGTTTGTGGCAGATGGTCCTTCCACATCTGCCACAATAATTTGACGCGGGAAGGGGTTTCTCACAAAAGCTGCATTGCTTTCGCCTTCTTGCATCTCCACTTCCTGTCGCTGCTGTGCAGCTGGACCAGGAGCCCTCTTTGCCCTCCTCAGGCATTCGGGCTCGGTGAGGGCGACTCCCACCTCGATCAGGAAAAGCCTCCTTTTAAATAGTTTTTTTCATTCCATTTTGGATTATTGGAAACAAATAAAACAAAAGCATTGAACAACAAAATGTACAACATGTGGTAAAAGAGGCACATGGGCCACCTTGGGGTTCGCCTCCGGGTAGTGTAGGTGGAGCAGGCCTGCAAAACAAAACAAAACATCAGATGACAAGACAGCTTTATAGAATGCATGCCAGCTAGACTATCCCAGACAAAACTTGTGCTTACTTGGTCCAGGTGGTCCACTACTGCGCCTTTGCCCTTGTTGTACGCCAAGATGATGTTTGGTTTCTTTTGTGGACCCTCCTCTAGCTGTGGTTCCCGGTGCTTTGTGCTGAGGAGCACAACATTCTACCCCTTCCCTTTGGTAAAGGCAAAAATGCTGGACTTCACTTGTCGGTGATGAACCTGGAGGAGTTGTGGAGGGAGCTCTGGCTTGTTTTTGCGAATTGTCCCAACTAGTGCATTTTTTTTTTTCGCGGCTCAAGCGCTAGTGGGACTGAGCAAAAAAAATTATCCACCGTAATGGTGTGCCCCTCTATAGAGTCGCACAGTCTTAGGACGGTGTGCATGCCAACGTTTTTTTGCACGCTCTCCTCCTGGAGGCTTTCCAAGATACACCTCCAGCTTCCAGGCGTACGACGTGTCAACATCGCACAGAGCCCATATTTTTAGTCCATATTTTGCCGGTTTGAAGGGCATGTATTGCTTGAAGGAGCAGCGGCCCCTAAAGGCGACCAGCTGCTCATCTACACAAACATCTCTCTCCAAATTGAAACTTTTTTCAAGCAGGCTGTTCCATTTGCCACACAGCTCGGCAATTGGTGACAATTTATTGTCATGGTGACGCCGAGGCCTGTGCAATTTGTCATCAAAACGCATGGCGCGGTTTATATGACAAAACTGGCCGTGCGTCATGGTTTCAGCAAACCTCGTACGCCCCATTTTCGCGTCCCCATGCTCGCTGTCGCCTCATTGTGGGAGTGATGCACCCCGGCCAAGATTAGCAGCCCCAAGTAAGCCCGGAATTCACTTTTCGGCAGGGTTGACCAACCTGATATGGTCCGGCGTCCCTGCAAATTTGTGTACTCAACGATCAGGTCCAGGAATTCCTCAGGAAAAAATAAAGTGAACGCCATCTCGGGGCTGCTAATCCTGGCCGTAGCGAACATTGTTGCGCCTGGCGAGGGGATGGAGGGTGGGACGTAATGCGCCGCAACCTCGTGGCTCTGCGACCACACAAAAAAATTTCTATCAGGCCACGCACCTCCAAGTCTGATATCACATTACTGTTTGTTCACTTTGGTCCTTCCAATTCATCTTGACTCATGGTGCTCAGGAGTATTTGGGTTGGTTTCCGGTTAACATTCAGTTAACCGGAAAAGCATATGTTTCCACATGCTCGTCGCGCTTTCTCGATTTGTTTCTCACCAGTACTATTGACAGCACACAATCGCTTTCTCCGGCCCCAATGAGGCAAGCGGTATCTCGTGCAACCGTGGCTTGAGGGCTTAATTCTTCTTGAGCATCAATGTTTTCCTGGGAGGCCAAGTCTCCTTCTTTAACTTTGTGTCGGATGTCCGGGTGTTTTAAAGTACATTTCTTCTACTCTGTTCTTTTCTTTCAGAATTTACTGATATGACCCATAACCAAGCACCCAAAGCACAAACCTTTCATCTTCAAAAACTCCGCCAGGTCTTTGCATGGCTGATTTTTGATTTCGTTGCAAGTGGCTAGAGCAGGTTTGGCCAACCAGTCAGAGACTAAGAGACAATTTTTTTACCGTTGTCATAAGGTGCACCATTTCATTGTAGAAGTGATGGTACAATTGATAAAGTTAAATATGGAATTAGCCTAAGAACTAGACCCAAAATCAGCCTAAGAAGGCATTTCCCAATTTAAACGCGAGATGTCGACAGAACAAATTGTCCATTGAGCACTCACCAGCTTGCAACAGGTCCATTTCCAGTTTTAACAAAAGCCAATGCCTTTAAAATATGCCTTAACGAATGTTTAACAAAGAGTAATGCATAAAATGTGCTTTACAACTGGATTACACTGTTTTACAGGGTTTACTCTTAACTGTTGTTTTATGATTCTTATTTTATTTCTTGAATATTGTATTGAATTTACAACTTGGTATCATTCATTTACTTTACAATGTTTTGTGTTCTAACAAATGCAGCCAGAAATTGTTCACAACAGGGGACTTTTCACTACAACAAATTTGATCCCAGAGACACTTCATATAGCCAGCATAGAAAGAAAAAAAGGGAAATAAATTCTGAAATTTACGATCAGCATTACAGTAATTTACATCAATTTCTTGGATGTCTTTTACTTTGCTTCCTCCATCTTTCCTCATTATTACTTACTTATTATTATTACTTATCCTGTCTTCAAGTGTTAAAGCTTTTCTTTTCTTCAGTCCTTGTGAAGAGCCGTGGTATGCAAAGGTCAGTTTTGTAGCCATTTTATACCAAGCAATCCAACGTTCGTACCATGTCTGAAACTACGAGTGATGATGTTTCTAACCACGTGCTAACACTCATAAATACTTCCTGTACTACTGCGCATGTGTAAACTAGTGTGGTGGTTGTTGTTGCCGTTTCCTAGCTAAGCAGTAGGAGTCACTGTGGCAGCCTGAGAATGGATTATTTTGTGGAAAGCTTGTTTTTGTTGTAGTGAACCTCAGTGCGAGGCTAGGGTGGAGAAAAGGACCGTTTGCATTACGCAACAGGGGGGCTTTAAAAAATAGCCACTTTGACACCATTTGAAGAAAAAATTGCTTTGAACAGTTGATGTCCTTTGTATGACCCGGACCAGCTGCGGGGTAACGTGACCACAACTGTCACTTCGAAGCTATAAAAACCGCAGTTCAGAGCACCTCGGTGGTCTGTTCGGGGTGAAGCCCTGTCAGTTTGAGACCCCAATTTCCGTTGCCTGACAAGAATAGGAACTTTCTGCTTTTCCCTGATGAGAGAAGGATTACAAAGATGACTCCTTATCAAGAAATTCAATATTATATTCAACTGGCACAACTCGAATACAGGTATGCGGTGGGTTTTCTCTAATACAGTCAAACCTCGGGTTTCGGACATCTCGGTTCTCGTACAATTCGGTTTTTGAACTAAAATTACGAGTTTTTCATGCCCCGGATGACGAACAAATTTCGGTTCTCGAACTAACTGAGCGCACTTGAATGCGTCACTTCACTCCTCTCGGCTTCGACGCTACAGGTAGCGAAGCCGAGAGGAGTGAAATCCCCCTCTTTTCAGAATGGTTTGCCCTAGCAGCACGGGGGAAGTGCGTGCGTTTGTTTACCCCTGCATTGCCGCTGCATTGAGAATGCATTGAGAATGCAGCGGCACATAAGGAACACTGGTGTCCGGTGTCTCATTATTATGCAATAATCATACAGAAACCACTTCCTCGTGTAGCGTCTATTGTGAGCAGACGAGTTTGTATTGTTCAATTTAGATTATTTTGATTATTTTTTTAAAAAGCAGACGTGTTTGGTGAGAACTACGTTATATTGGACTGTTATTTTTGCATCGTGTATCAGCCCCTAATCATGGCACCAAAGAAAGCAAGTGGAAGTGGTCAACCTGGTGAAGAAAAGAGGAAAATAGTGCGCAAAACTATAGAATGTCTTTATATTGGCAGTAACCGAGCAAAACAAATTCCTCAACACGAAACACACCTGATTCAAATGAACAGGTTCAATGTCAGGCTTCCGCAGAGCTTGCTGATGATCTGATCATTTGAATCAGGTGTGTTGCAACAGGGAGACTTGGAAAACATGCAGGACAGCAGCCCTCCCGCACCTGAGTTTGAGACCTGGTTTAGATTGTTAAAAAAAAGTGTTGTGTTTGTTTTTGGTTCTTGTTGTCAAGTTTATATAGTAGTTGCTGGTTGTTTTGTTTGTTATAAAATACAGTCAAACCTCTGTTTTCGAACGTCTCTGTTTTCGACCAAAAATGTTGTTTTTTATGCCTTGGATTACGACCAAAAATAAATTCTCGACCAAAGTGAGCGCACTTGAATGCGCCACTTGACTCCTCTCGCCTTCTTTACACGAGGAAGTGACACTTCCTCATGTCGCGTTCCATTGTGAGCAGACGTGTTCAATAAAGGTTTTTTGGAAAAAAGAGCATGGTTTTGGTTTTCGAACAAATCGGTTTTCGAACAGCCTTCTGGAACGGATTATGGTCGAACACCGAGGTATGACTGTATGTTACTTCAACATTTTTCATAGTTTTTTGACTTTTTACCTTTTCAAGGTTCTAATTACCATGTACAACATTTTTTCACTCTGATATTGTTTGTTACGTGTTTTGGATATATACACGCACATTATATATAAGACACAATATCGAACATATCGAGTTAGAATTACTTTAGTATAGAGTCGTAACACAATTCTCATTTTGTTATTCATACAGAAGAAAAAAGCAATCCAAACTACATATGTATGGCTAGGTCTGATGCCATTGAACATTTTGAGAGGTTGAAAGTGAAACACCCTTCAAAAATAACTTAGTTATCACACCTAAAAAAAAACGCAGCCATTATTTGGACATAATACGGAGTATGTTCTATTTGGTCTAAAATGGCCATTGAATAAAAAAGCAGGAATTATTTTTCTGTGGTTTGTTGACATATTCAAGACTCTATGTCATATGCAATATTTGGACTGTTTGTTTTTGGGTTTGTTTGTTTTTTGCATATGCAGCATAGTTACTTGTGTTATTGGCATACTACAGCTGCTGTGGCTCATAGAGGGCGCTATAAATAAATAAATAAATAAATAAATATATGGCTAGGCCTGATCAAACTGAACATTTTGAGCGGTTAAAAGTGAAAAACCCTTCCAGCTGTAATCAGTAATAGTAATAATGCGGAAATAAAACGTGCATGTGTAAAGGGTACTTCCTTTTCCCCACCTTGTTTGTGACAAAAACCATGGTTTAAACTTCTTCAGACAAATCAATGCCGTGGTCTATCAGACACCATAAAAGGAAGCGAGAGAAAGGAAAGATGGCGGAAGTACAACAGAGCATAAAAGCAATACATTCGATGGCAACATATCGCCATGTGGACGGTCGCCATGGCGTCACCAAACGCCGAGAAAACATGGATGAAGACATGCAGTTCTGTTTGGCTGTTTGGTGGGATAGAATTGTCAACGGTTCGTTTACTCATTCAGACTGGACATCAAACTTCAGAATGAGCAAGGAAGCATTCAGATGTGTGCATGGAGCTTCGCCCATCCCTCTCACGTGCAACGACTGTCATGCAAGTGCCGATCAGCGTTGAAAAATGGGTCGCGATCACCCTATTGAAACTGGCTACCAACGCGTGCTAGAGAACGATCGGACATCTTTTCGGTGTTGCTAAAAACACAGTCTGTGTCATCGTTCATCATTGTTTCGGAAATGAGCCAAGATTTCATTAAATGGCCTGTTGGTGAACTAATGGTTGAAAATGTCCAAAATTTTGAACAGCGCTGGGGCTTTCCTCAAGTTCTGGTTGCGATCGATGGTACACATTGTTGAGGAATCCATCCATCCATCCATCTTCTACCGCTTATCCGGGGCCGGGTCGCGGGGGCAGCAGCTTTAGCAGGGAAGCCCAGACTTCCCTCTCCCCAGCTACTTCTTCCAGCTCTCCCCGGGGGATCCCGAGGCGTTCCCAGGCCAGCTGGGTGACATAGTCTCTTCAGCGTGTCCTGGGTCGTCCTCGGGGTCTCCTCCCGGTGGGACATGCCCGGAACACCTCACCAGGGAGGCGTTCAGGAGGCATCCGAATCAGATGCCCAAGCCACCTCATCTGGCTCCTCTCGATGTGGAGGAGAAGCGGCTCGACTCTGAGCCCCTCCCGGATGTCCGAGCTTCTCACCTTATCTCTAAGGGAGAGCCCGGACACCCTGCGGAGAAAACTAATTTTGGCCGCTTGTATCCGGGATCTCGTTCTTTCGGTCACGACCCATAGCTCGTGACCATAGATGAGGGTTGGAACGTAGATCGACCGGTAAATTGAGAGCTTCGCCCTTTGGCTCAGCTCCTTCTTCACCACGACAGACCGATACAACGTCTGCATTACAGCAGACGCTGCACCGATCCGCCTGTCTATCTCTCGCTCCCTCCTGCCCTCATTCGTGAACAAGACCCCAAGATACTTAAACTCCTCCACTTGGGGCAAGATCTCCTCCCCGACCCGGAGGGGGCAATCCACCCTTTTCCGACTAAGGACCATGGCTTCAGATTTGGAGGTGCTGATTTTCATCCCAACCGCTTCACACTCGGCTGCGAAACGCTCCATTGAGAGTTGGAGAGCCCTGCTTGAAGGAGCCAACAGTACCACATCATCTGCAAAAAGCAGAGATGCAATACTGAGCCTACCAAAAAGGACCCCCTCAACGCTTCGGCTGCGCCTAGAAATTCTGTCCATAAAGGTGATGAACAGAATCGGCGACAAAGGGCAGCCTTGGCGGAGTCCAACCCTCACTGGAAACGATTCCGACTTATTGCCGGCAATGCGAACCAAACTCTGACATCGGCAGTATATGGACCGAACAGCCCGTATCAAGGGGCTCGGTACCCCATACTCCCGAAGCACCCCCCACAGAACTCCCAGAGGGACACGGTCAAACGCCTTCTCCAAGTCCACAAAACACATGTTGGGCGAATTCCCACATACCCTCGAGGACCCTGCTAAGGGTGTAGAGGTGGTCCACTGTTCCACGGCCGGGACGAAAACCACACTGCTCCTCCTCAATCTGAGGCTCGACTTCCTGACGGACCCTCCTCTCCAGCACCCATTGTTGAGGAATTTTAGCTTAAATATGAGTACTCTTGGTACCAGTCTCTGTTTAAACTCTTAAAAAAAGGATGTAGTGTTAAGTTTATATCCTCTTACCCCTTGAGTGATTGACAGTGCCGAAGTGTCTTCATTCGCGTCCCCATCTCGGGAAAGTCCTTGAAGGCTGTCAAGTTCGCCTGAGAAGGAACACTTATCTCGAGATGTATACACAGCAGGAAAGGTCTGGACTTTGTCATCATGCCAAGATCAAACTGCATTGACCCTTCTTTGTTTCTGATTTTCACATAAAGGGAAGGACTGCCCGCCTCTCATTCAGATATTATCCCGATATAAACGTGAGACTGTATTTTTCCTTTGCTTCCTGACGAAATCTGAAACTCTCAGAAACCCGAATCGATTCGTATTGTGTTGTGATAAACTGCAGAAAAGACGACATGGTGTTGGGTCTTTCTTCCACCTTACAGAGAAATAAAAGAACCTGTGTCCAGGGAGGGCAGTAAGGAAATGGATAGCTCCTCTTCACTACAACATATTCCTATTATTCGACCACACGCGTAGCGAGGTGACCCCTGTAGCATTCACACGTCCAATTATATATCGGTGCTGACCCGCAAACTAGCATTTACTCCGGAGTAAATTTTTAAACCACCTCCTCAGCAGGGCTAAATTTGCTCTGTTTTCAGGGGCTACGCCAGAATAACTTTGTATGTGTGAATGCTCTACAACAGGGGTCCCCAACCGCCGGTCCGCAGGGCATTCGGTACCGGGCCGCACAGAAAGAACTTGCCTTCATTCAGTTTTATTTATTTCGGAATACGAAAGATGTTTTATTTTGAAAAATTACCGGATTCTCCGTTACATGACCGATTACACTAAAAACAAAACCCTGAAGCTCGCCAAATGAATAAAAAAACTGCTGGAGATCGCAAATGACGGCGGCCTTAAAAGTACGTTTGAGACAACTGTATCAAAGTTATGGCTGAATACTCTTGAGATCGCCACAATAGCACTGTTGCTATTTCCGACATCCCACCTGTGTGAGGTGGGGGTTTTCTGCAGCAACGGCGACTAAAACACAATTACAAAGTAGACTGGACATAAACCAAACACTTGAGGTGTCATTGTCTCCTATTACCCCGAGATGGGACCGTCTGGTTGCAGAAAATCAAGCTCGGGGCTGTGGTGAGTCGTCATTTTCATGCACTTTGAATTTGCGTTGTATCGTATTTTGAAGGCATTGAACCATAGCGATCAGTGTTGCGGCCATATTAGACGCTCCTTGTGTTTATTATTATATTTTGAAAACACCACTTTTTCATGCAGCTCATACCATATTATTTTGTTGCATTAATTTTAATCCACCACACCTAAAATGCAGGTCCCTGAAAATATTGTCTCACATAAACCGGTCCGTGGGGCAAAAAAGGTTGGAGACCTCTGCTCTACGGGGGGCAGCCCCCGGTGATACACCTGAGTAAAATTTGCGAACACCCCTAATATGGCATATGTCAAGGTTGGTCTAGAATGGCCATTGGATAATAAAGCAGGATATTTTTTTCCTGTGGTTTCTTGACATATTCAAGGCTCTATTTAGGTTATATCCAATATTTGGACTAGATTTTTTTAATCTTTTTTTTTGCATATGCAGTATAGTTACTGTGTTATTGGCATACTCCTGCTGTTGTGGCTCATAGAGAGCATCAAAAATAAATAAAAATATTTAGCGTTATCCTCAATGCCACTGAACATTTTGAGGGGTTGAAAGTGAACAACCCTTCAAAAAATACTTCGTCACACCTCAAGCACAGCCATGATTTGGACAAAGTACTGTGAACCCACTTCAAATCAGGAACTCTATGAGGGAAACCCTTATGCGTGTTTGAGGTTGCAGCACGCGCTAACGAATATAATACATTGCAACGAGCGTTACTGGCTGGATGTTTTTTTTGAAAATCAAGTGTTAATTTTTTGAGAATCGAGTTTTACATTGGTCGAAAGATCAACCACATGTCGGAGGAGTACGGGAACTCTATGCACGTGAACGCATCAAAAGTATGCCAACCATGTGCATCCACGGATTGAAAACATCATCTGTCACTCTCAGGGGTGGTGCTGCGAATGCAAAACAATCTTTTCTTGTTGCTTTGAATCTTAACGCTGATTGGTCTGTGTTGGATTTTTTTGCCCTACGACTGCATCCCATTGGATCGGTGCAGTCCAGAAACAATTTATAAATACAAGCCGGCTCATTGAAACTTTTTTGCCACCACCAACAATCAAAAATGGCAACACACTATTCAACCGAAGACGAACGCTATATTCGACATGGATGACAGTTCAACTGACTCTTCCGTCGTTACATCCGCGGAGGAGTTTGATGAAGATTTTTTTCCTCACAACTCCGACGAGGATGAGGAGCGCAACACGGACGAGGGAGACGACGACGAAGAGGAGGAAGAGGACGAGGATGACGACGGTGGCGAGGAGGACGAGCAACCTAACAAGTGGCCATCCAAGAACCACGAGTTTTTGTGGTCGCCAAGCCACGAGGTTACGTCGCATTGTGTCCCGTCTTCCATCCCTTTGCCGGGCGCAACGTTGTTGGCCACAGCCAGGATTAGCAGCCCCGAGGACGGCGTTCACTCTTTTTTTCCCGGAGGAATTCCTGGACCTTATCATCGAAAACACCAACCTACAGGGACGCCGGACCATAACAGGTCAACCCCGTCTAAGAGTGAATTCCGGGGCTTACCCGGGATTCAGATTCAGGAAACTTAATTTATCCCCATGAGGTAATTGGACAATTGGGATGCTAATTTTGCTGGGGTGCATCGCTCCCCCACAATGAGGCGACAATGAGCCTCTGGGACGCGAAAATGGCGCATCCGAGGTTTGCGCAAACCATGACGCATGGCCGGTTTTGTCACATCCACCGTGCCGTGCGTTTCAACGACAAATTGAGCAGGCCTCAGCGTCACCATAGCAACAAGTGGTCGCCAATTGCCGAGCTGTGGGGCAAATGGAGCAGCCTGCTCCAAAAATGCTTCAACCTGGGGAGGGATGTGTGCGTGGATGAGCAGCTGGTCACCTATTGGGGCTGCTGCTCTTTCAAACAATACATCCCCTCCAATCCGGCAGAGCGCACAAAAAATGTCGGGATGCAAGCCGTCCTCAGACTGCGCGACTTCTGGAGGGGCACAACATCACAATAGACAATTTTCTTGTTCGGTCCCATGAGCTCTTCAGCTGTTGAAAAAAATAAAAAATACACTAGTTGGGACCATCAGAAAAAACAAGCCAGAGCTCCCTCCGCAAGTCCTCCGGCTTCATCACAGAAATGTGAAGTCCAGCGTGTTTGCGTTCACAAAAACCATGGCCCTGGTCTCCTGCATCCCCAAGAAGGGGAAGAATGTTGCGCTGCTCAGCACAAAACACCGCGAACCACAGCTGGAGGAGGGTCCACACAAAAAAATTTATTTTGGTGTACAACAAATGCATAGACGCAGTGGATCACCTGCGGACTCCCTGCCCGACCAGTTGGTGTTGGATCATTGTTGCTATTGTGTGCTTCTCTGTGCATGTGTCATGTTTTGTTTTCTGTTTTGTTTGCTATGTTTCCTGAGATTTTCTGGACTTTGAGTGAGTTTTTGAGTTAGGTTCTCCTATGTACTTCTGTATGCATTTTTGTTAAATACATCTCCGTCAGCCACTCTGCTCCTCCCTGTGAACCATAGGGATCCTCTACAAAACCAAGGATATGCTGAATAAGAGATGTTTGTACACATTATACTCTTCATTAGTACGACCATATATGGCCTACTGTGTGGAAATATGGGGAAACACCTTTCAAACAAACACACTCCCTGTTTTAAAACTACAAAAAAAGCAATTCGAATTATTAATAGAACAAAATATTAACAGAATTATTAATAGATTGGTAATAAATGGAATTGAAGCAATACAAAGAGAAACGTGGACTGAAATGGAGCAAAAAGTGCAAAGTCTTCAAGGCGCAACTGCAGATAAAGGAGACAATCGAGGTGGAAAGAGTCCACTGCCTGGAAGGCACAAACCGGGGGGACCTCGACCGAGGCTAGTTGTGGTGAAATTTGAAAAGTACAAGGACAGAACAAAGATTCTACAGAGAGCAAAAATTTTAAAAGGCACCAACATCTACATTAACAAAACTTCACAGATGCCGTGCATCAATAAAGAAAAGAACTGCTTCCAAAATTAAAAGCTGCATGTGACACAGGGGAAATTGCTGACTTAAGCCATGACAAACTCGAAGTCTACCCTGCACCACTACTGCAACACAACAGGCTCGAGTTCAACACGCGGCATGCTGAGAACTGATCACCACTAGACAAAAAACTCTTGACTTTACTGAAATAGGAAATCCACATCAAAAACATGGAATTCAAAACCTTTGATTATGCTGCCCACAAGACATTCAACGCTGAGAACAGCTTGGACCCGGACAATCATTTCTTAACCCTAACCCTAACCCTAACCCAATCATAATCACAGCATCACAAACTCCAAATATAATACGGAGAAACAATTCAACACAAATGTAGAACTGTAAAATACACTTTCAGTGATACACTTAAACAGTAGAAGTCTCTCCAAAAAATGTCAATAAATTTCAAATAATTGCCATATCAGAAAATTGGCTTGACGATGAAAAAAACAAGTGAAATAAAAATAGAAAGATATGAAATGTTTGCAACAAATAGGAAAAACAAAAAAGGAGGGGGATTGCAATATATGTAGATAAAGCTCTTAAATGCAGTAAAAGCAAGAGACTGGCAAACACAATAGAGAATTTCATGGAATCTCTAACTATTGAAATACAAATTAAAAAGGCATCAACTGTCATCATAAGTTGCATCTATAGGACACCAGGATCATGTCTTGACACATTCAATAAAATATTGACAGTTACTCCAACGATAAGAAAACACGAATAATGCGTGATGACTTTAACATTGGCTTATTAAACCCAAATGGGCATTAAAAAAACAACAGACTTCATAAATACTATGCATAGCAACAGTCTTTTCCCAGTAATCCTGAATCCCAGTCGAATAACAGTTGATATGGCCACATTAAGAGATAATATACTGTATTTATAAATAAGATTGACCATAAAATGGAAAGTGGACTTTTCATTTCTGATATAAGTGACCATCTAACTGTCTTTGCAGTCTTTCATAATTATTTTGATAGAAAAACTAAAGAAACAGCTCACATATCAGAAAAAAATGCTATTTTATAAACCCGTTTGAAATAGATACATGAAAAAATACTCTTTCACAATGTTCCTTACTGCTGTGAATCATAATGAAGTGTTAAATATTAAACATTTAAAATTTAAAAGTCAACTGATTACTTTAATATTGATATGACAATAGTAAAAAGGATTATAGAACTTGTCATGCGACCTTTTTTGTTGTTGTAACTTGCATCTTTATTATTTCCACAACACATAGGACCATACATGTCTGAACATATGAATACAAAGGGTTTTGTATATTTCTACCCGTAGTTAGTTTTCACAACATCATCCATATATGGCTGTGAAGGTCCTTTAACATAGGAAACAACAAAATAACATGCAAACATATTTACAGAAAAGAAAGAAAAAACAAAAGTATTGTGATCAACAGTGACAAGTGTCCCTTTTTCCTGGATTTATATCCGTACTCTACAGTGACGTCTCCTGATTTGTGGTGTCATTCTCTCCTTCATTTGTTTTTGTTGGTGTATTCCTCCCATTTTTCCCACCTCATTTTAAACTTCCCTACTTGGACCCTCAATATGTATGTGAATCTTTCCAGCTCAAATATTTCCCCCACTATTTCCAGCCATAGGTTCTTTGTTGGCGGGTCAGTCTTAAACCATTTTCTTGTTATGGCTTTCTTGCTGGCAGCCAGCAACACTTTTATCAAGTACTCGTCTCTCGTTAGTACACTTTCTTGATTTATATTGCCTAGATACATCACTAAGCCGGTCTTTGGTATTTCATAGCCGATTATCTTTTTCAGTTCTCTCCAAACCTCTTCCCAATAATCTTTCAACTTTTGACATTTCCAAAATATGTGTGCGTGATCTACAGATCTTTCCTGTCCACATAACCGCCAGCACGCATTCTGCCCTTGTTTGTATTTTCCGGTCATCTCTGGGGTTATAAAAAATCTCATGATATTCTTCCAACCAAACTCCCTCCAACGTCTCCAAGCGGTTGTTGATTGTTGTTTTTTGCACATATTTACCCATTCTTCCTCCGTTATCTCGGTTTGGAGTTCCTTTTCCCATTTCTCTTTTACATACAGAGTCGAGTTCCCCCTGTTCAACAGGAGCTCTTTGTAAAGGGATGAAATCACTCTACTCTTACCCCCCTTATATGCTTCTATCATTACCTGTATTACATCATGTCTTTCGGTTTTCGTCTCCATTTTTATTTCTTTTGTATAGTAATCTCTAACTTGTAGATACCGGAAGTGGTCGCTCCTTTCCAAGTTAAACATCTCTTTCAGTTTTTGGAAGGTTGGCATTTCCCCCTTTTCTATCATCATACTTATCGCGGTGATACCTTTTCTTTCCCATCTCTTGAAACCAGAATCTTTCCCCGGTTGGAAGTCCTCATCGTATGATAGCCACCTTAGGATTTTCACCTCCTTTTCTAATTTATTTTCTTTTACTATGGTGTACCATGTATTTAAAGTGAATTTTGTTATTGGATCTATCAAGCCCTCCTTTTCCCGAAATAATCTTCTGTCCCCGAGCAGTGTTTGAGTCAGGTATCCCTCGGCCATCACTTCAATTTCTTTCCATTTGGCTTTATACTCTTCATTACACCAACAAGCTACTGCTCTGAGCTGTGCTGCATGGTTGTAATCTTTAAAATTCGGTACCGCCAATCCTCCCTTCTCCTTGGGTAACTGTAGTGTCGTCAGTCTGATCCTCGGTCGCTTACCCCCCCAAATAAATCTTGAGGTCAATTTATCCCATTCCGCAAATTGTTTCTGTAGTATGGGTATAGGTAGCGACTGATAGAGGTATAGCAACCTTGGTAGAATATTCATTTGGACCGTTTCGATTCTGGAGCTTAAGTCTAAGACATATGTTGACCACCTCCCCAGGTCTGCTTTGATGGCTTGATTAATCCTTGCATAGTTTGTTTCAAACAGCTTTTCCATGCTATTTGTGACGTACACTCCTAAGTATTTCACCGTCTCGCCGTCCCATTTTACTTTGTATCTTTCCTTGATCAACTTTGATGGAGTGTAATTAAGTGATAGGATCTGTGTTTTTGTCACATTAAGTCTATATCCTGAGTAATGTTCATATTCCTCCAGTTGTTCCATCAGTATCGGTAAGCTCTCTTCAGGTTGTGTTACGTATGTTATCAGATCATCGGCAAACAGGCTCAATTTGTGTTTTGAGCCTCTCAGTTTCACGCCTTTGATGTTGTGATTCTGTCTGATTGCCTGGGCCAGAGGTTCGATGAAGATATTGAATAGTGTTGGCGAGAGGCAACATCCTTGTCTAGTCGATCTTTCAAGTGTTATTCGGTCCGTCAAGCTGCCATTCACTTTCACTCTTGCAGTCGGCCCATTATACAGTGTCTGTACAATTCCTATCGAATCTCTATTGAAGCCGAATTTCTCCATGACTTTATATAGATAGGCCCACCGCACTCTATCGAACGCCTTTTCTGCATCCATGCTCACCAACACTGCACTCGTTCCCGTTTTTCGAATCGCCTCCACTATGTGTATCGTTTTCCTTATATTATCTTGGGCCTGTCTGCCTTTGATAAAACCCGTCTGGTCTCTATCTATAAAGCTGCGGGGCCCGACAAAGTGTCCCCCTCCTGCCTGAAAGTCTGCGCTGACCAGCTGGCTCCGGTCTTCACACAAATCTTCAACAGATCCCTGGAGCTGTGTGAGGTCCCATCCTGCTTCAAACAGTCTACCATCATCCCAGTTCCCAAGAAATCGGCAACATCGGAACTGAACGACTATAGGCCTGTCGCTCTGACGTCTGTGGTCATGAAGTCCTTTGAACGCCTTGTGCTGAACCACCTAAAGAACGTCACCGGACCCCTGCTGGACCCTCTTCAGTTTGCCTACCGGGCAAACAGGTCTGTGGAGGACGCAGCCAACATAGGTCTGCACTACATCCTCGAGCACCTCGACAGCACAGGGACCTACGCAAGGATCCTGTTTGTGGACTTCAGCTCTGCGTTCAACACCATCATCCCGGAACTCCTCACCCCCAAACTTCTCCAGCTCGGTGTGTCCCCTACGATCTGCCAGTGGATCCTCAGCTTCCTGACGGGACGGACACAACAGGTGAGACTGGGAGGAACAACATCATCAACCCGCACCACTAGCACTGGAGCCCCACAGGGATGCGTCCTCTCTCCACTGCTCTTCTCCCTCTACACAAACGATTGCACCTCAACAAGCCCGGCTGTCAAACTCATAAAGTTCGCAGACGACACCACGGTCATCGGTCTCATCAAAGACGGCGACAAGTCTGCGTACCGACAACAAGTGGAGCAGCTGGAGCTCTGGTGCAACCGACACAACCTAGGGCTGAACACGCTCAAGACTGTAGAGATGATCGTGGACTTCAGGAAACATCCTTCACCACAGCTGCCCCTCACACTATCCAACTGCCCTGTGTCAACCGTCGAGACCTTCAAGTTCCTGGGAATCACAGTCTCCCAGGACATGAAGTGGGAGGTCAACATCAACTCCATCCTGAAAAGGGCCCAGCAGAGGATGTACTTCCTGAGGCTGCTGAGGAAGCATGGCCTGCCACAGGATGTGCTACGTCAGTTCTACACGGCAGTCATCGAATCAATCCTGTGTTCTTCTATCACGGTTTGGTTTGGGGCCGCCACAAAAATGGACAAAATCCGACTTCAACGGACAGTTAGGGTGGCGGAAAAAATCATTGGCACCGCCCTACCCACACTTGAGGACTTGCACACTGCAAGAATCAAAACAAGGGCACGGAAAATCCTACTGGATCCACCGCACCCCGCCCACCACCGTTTCCAGCTACTCCCCTCAGGCAGGCGCTACCGATCCATGCGCACCAAATCCAGCAGACACTTACACAGCTTCTTCCCTCTAGCCATTAACTCCCTAAACAGTCACTGATTTATACTCCACCGCACCAGACACTTTATAGCGCTCAAGGACATTTGCATAATTGCATACTTCTTGTAAACAAATACTGCTGCTGGTCACTTTAAAATGGTTCAATGATTTTCTGCACCAACTGTTATAGTATTGTATCCTACCACTGATCATTTTAGCTCTGCTTAATACTTTGCACTTTGTCTCACAGTTGTCACTGTACTACCGCACTACAGTTCACTACATTACGAAATGTCCTTTCATACTATTTGTCATGTCCTTGTTTATGATGATACTAATGCAGCGTGTTATACCGGAGTCAAATTCCTTGTGTGTTCTACATACTTGGCCAATAAAGATGATTCTGATTCTGATTACAGACCAATATCACTCTGACCACGATTCTCAAGAATATTACAAAAACTTTACCTACAGGGACGCCGGACCATAACAGGTTGGTCAACCCTGTCTAAAAGTGAATTCCGGGCTTACTTGAGGCTGCTAATTTTGGCTGGGGTGCATCGCTCCCACAAAGAGAATGAGCCTCTGGGACGCGAAAATGGGGCGTCCGAGGTTTGCGCAAACAATGACGCATGGCAGGTTTTGTCACATCAACCGCGCCGTGCGTTTCAATGACAAATTACGCAGGCCTCAGCGTCACCATAGCAACAAGTTGTCGCCAATTGCCGAGCTGTGGGGCAAATGGAGCAGCCTGCTCCAAAAATGCTTCAACCTGGGGAGGGATGTGTGCGTGGATGAGCAGCTGGTCGCCTATCGGGGCGCTGCTCTTTCAAACAATACATCCTCTCCACGCCGGCAAAGTATGGCATAAAAATACGGGCGCGATGCGCCGTAATATAATAATATGCGACATACACCTGGAAGCTGGAGGTGTATGTCGGGAAGCCTCCAGGAGAGGAGCGCACAAAAAATGTCGGGATGCAAACCATCCTCAGACTGTGCGACTCTCTGGAGGGGCACACCATCACAATGGACAACTTTTTTTGTTCGATCCCACTTGCTCTAGATGGGACCATCAGAAAAAACAAGGCTTCATCACAGAAATGTGAAGACCAAAGTGTTTGCGTTCACAAAAACCATGGCCCTGGTCTACACGCCTAAGAAGGGGAAGAATGTTGGACTCCTCAGCATGAAACACCGCGAACCACAGCTGGAGGAGGGTCCACAACAAAAAATACACATTATTTTGGCGTACAACAAATGCAAGGGTGCAGTGGATCACCTGGACCAAGTGAGCACAAGTTTTGTCTGCAATAGTCTCCAGCATGCGTTCTATAAAGCTGTCTTATCATCTGGTGTTTTGTTTTGCAGGCCTGTGTGCCGTACATAAACTGGAGGCAAACACAAAGATGGCCCATGTGCCTCTTCTACCACATGATTGACATTTCTTTGTGCAATGCTTTTGTTTTGTTTATATCCAATGGAATGAGAAAAAAAATTACAAAAGGAGGCTTTTTCTCAGTGAGGTGGGAATGGCCCTCACTGAGCCCAAATGTACAAGGAGGGCAAAGAGGGCTCCAGGTGCAGTTGCACAGCAGGCTGGGGCAGCAGCAGTACAAAGAGGACCTGCAAAGCGGAAACAGTGTAGCGATGGCGAGAAGCCACTTCGAACTTCAAATTTTTGTGGCAGATGTGGGAAGGCAATCTTCGACAAATGTACTATGCCTATTTATTTAGATTGTTGAAAAAATAAATATATATTTATGTAAGTGCTGTGTTTGTGCTTTGTTCTTGTTAACAAGTTAGTATAGTAGTTGCTGGATGTTTTGTTTGTTATAAAGTATGTACGGAAGAGGATTAGGGCCACTGAAGAAAAAAAAAAACGTAGTACGGAATTCTGAGATTAAAGTCAGAATTCTGAGATTAAAGTGAGAATCTTGTCAACCTTGTTTTTTTTTTTTCTTCAGTGGCCCTAATCCTCTTCCGGCCCTAATCCTCTTCCGTACAAACGAAAGAATGGACTTTTGGCAAAATTACATGAAAAAATGAACCTCGGGAAAGACAGCGGGAAAGAAGACACTGCCTCAAAGACACAACAAGCAAGACAGACAAAGAGGCAGAAAACAACGAGAAATGTTGCAATCGGATGGATACACAGTGATGGAAAAATAACCAAACAGGTGAGGGAGAAGCAGGGAGGAGGTACCAGAAAACTTCAAATGTCCACAGAAGCTGGGTTGAAAGACATTCTCAAGGAAGGAAAGAAACTATTTTTCCCCGATGGAATTTCTCCAAAAGGATCTGAATTGGACTTTCAGTTTGAGGTGTGGGATTTCAAACAAAACCTCCTCACTGATGAAACCTGCCAGTCCATCGGCAATATGTATGAAGCTGCAAAGCTAACGTTGTTGCGCTTTTACATTGCAACAAGGCCAAAAGACGACCACCATGATGGAAGCACAGCGTCCAAAGAAGTCGTGCTTTTATCACACAATGCCAGTGACTACAACTCTGAAATTGAAGAGGTCTCCGTCGACTCAAATGAAATCTACACAGCATTCGACATTTCTGTTGATTCAGAAATTACTTTTGGTCCCACGTACAACACAGAGGGAGATGCAGACATCACACTTATCTATGATGGTCCACCTGATCCACAAAATGTGATGACAATAACTGTCCACTACACTGACACATTGAATGATATGTTCCTAGCATTCTCTGAAAATGCAATCTTGAACAAATCACTCAATGTGAAACGCATACTCCCAGACAATACCGAAGAAGCAGGCGTCGGATCTGGAGTGATGAGAGATGTTCTCAGCTGCTTCTGGCAGGAATTCTATGACCGATGCACTGTTGGTACATCAATTAAAGTGCCATTTATTCGCCATGATTTTCCTGCAGAAAAGTGGAAAGCAGTTGGGAGAATCCTTTTAAAGGGATACCAAGATTGTTGCTACTTCCCAAACAAACTTGCGTTTCCTTTCCTCGAGCAGGTACTTTTCAACTGTGTCTATAGTGATCTCAAAGCCAATTTTCTGCAGTTTGTGAGCAGCCAAGAGCGTGACGTTCTGATGGAAGCAATGAAGGACTTTTCAGAAGTGGACCTAGATGATCTTCTGGAAGTTCTTAACAGCTACGGGTGTAGAAATAGAATCTCTGCTGAAACTTTTCCCACAATACTGCAGGAAATAGCACACAAAGAGCTTATCCAAAAGCCCATGTTTGTGATTGACTGCTGGAGGGAGGTTACTCTTCACCGTATCTCCATCAGTCTTGAAGCATTGAACAAGTTGTGCTCGGACTTGCAACCTACCTCAAAAAAGGTCTGCCAACTGCTGAAATTTGCAACTGATTTAACCCCAAAGCAGAAGGAAGTGGCCAATCATCTGAAAAGGTTCATCAGGGAGTTGGATGAATTCAAGCTTCAGAAGTTTCTCCGGTTTTGCACTGGATCTGATCTTGTTGTAACCAACACCATTCTTGTGGAGTTCCAGGAAATGACGGAGTTTAGTAGAAGGCCGGTGGGGCACACATGTGGAAAGGTTCTGAATATTGCTGACAGCTATGAAAATTTCCCAGATTTCCGATCAGTATTCAATGCTGTTCTTGAAAGCAATGTCTGGGTGATGGACATTGTTTAGCTTTTTCATACCCGTAACTATGTTAATAAGCCATCGTAGGTTGCATCAGCGCTACACGGCTTGGGTACGTTACACTGTTACACTGTTTACAATATGTTTGTAGAAACAAAGTTGCATTGTTTGCTGTTTTTATAGTTACTCTATAGAAATGGCTTGCATTTGGTGTTATATTACAGTAATATACAGTTCTGGGGTTTCATATACAAAAATGCCTAAGAAGTTATACATAACCATTGGATGGTTGTTTCAACAGCTATGCTGTATTATTTAGGTCCAAGCTTGTATTATTGAAAGTAAGATTTTATTGTGTTCAATAAACTTACTCTTCACTGTTTTTCTGTCTACACATGAATGTTGACAGTTAATATCATTGTGTGCAACGGTGAATGGTTTAATAACATTTTACAGATATTTTCTAATAGCTGTGCAGCATGTCGGCCTCACAGTGCAGAGGTGCAGGATTCGAATCCGGTTCCGGCCTTCCCGTGTGGAGTCTCCGGCGGCCACATTCCAAAAACATGCGGGGCAGGTTAATGGAACACTCCTAATTGTCCGTGGTTGTGAGGGCAGAAGGTTGTTCGTCTATGTGCACTGTGATTGGCTGCCAACCGGTTCAGGGTGTCCCCTGCCTACTGCCCAACGACTGCTGGGATAGGCTGCACAGCATACCTCTTGACCCTTGTGAGGATAAAGCGGATCAGAAAAAGTATGGAGATGTTTTCTATCAATATTAACAATAAGACAGCCATCCACTTTTGATCCACTTAGCCTCACAAGGGTCACGGGGCATGCTGGAGCCATGGGACCGTTTAAAATAAAGTGGTTTCAGAAAGGGCAAGTCTGTACTTCCAGCCCACTGCTGAAAAGAGTGCAATCTAGAGGAGTCAAAAAACAACTAGTTTATGGAGCAAATTTGAAGCTTCATTTCCCCCAAATTGCATCAGTACACGTGTCAAATAGACTTCAGTATTTCATCTCTCAACTTAACATACAAGTCACTTGCATCCAATGGATCTGATGGCGCGTGCCATTCATTTTCCTCCATAAGCAAACAACACAGTTCAAATACAGTTTCATCACAAGGAAAATTGCCTTTTGTAGTGCACTCTTCCATACATGCAGTGACCTCTTCCGTTTCAACAGGTTTTAATTGATCCTCTGCACTGTGCATCGCAGGGAATGAATACATGACGACTGGTCGACCTGAAGCTGTATCACGGTGCAATCTTGGTCTTATTTTGTGTGCGTTCCACGTGTTCACAACTTCATCCAGATCATCCTGAACAAAAAGCATCATAGTTAAGTATTATATTTTCACCATTCGTCCAAAATGAATTTATGTCCAGAAAAATTATTCTACCTGCACAAGATTAAGAAAGCAGAACCGGATAAGACTTTTATCCAGAAAATCTCCTGAAAAGTGGCCATCATCCTGAAGAGTTTGAAATAAATTAATCCAAAACTGTGCGCTCTGTTTGCGAAGGGTGGACCACCACCCTTCAATACGCTGATTGGCTGTACTTCTTCCGTAAAGGAAACTTTTCTCTGCAGCAAAATTGTCTGAGTGGTTTCTCCGCAAAAACATCTGCATCTGTTCGACACAAACATTTTCTGTGCCCCTGTCTGCACGGATCCTCTCTGGACACCCACCGACGCGGGAAACTGTTTTTATAAAATAACTTGCAACCACCTTAGGGTCACTGTTTGTGGTATAGGCTTCTGCCCATAACACATACCGGCTAAAGCCATCAATACAGCCATGGATGCCAATCCCATAGGGCTTTAATTTGTCATAGCCATCCAGGTGCCAAAGAGCATTTGGCCCCCGACAGTTGTATTGGCGCCTTCTTAGGCGTCGTGCTCTTATTTCCACGCCTACAGGGTCAACAAATTTTATAATTTGTCTGATTGTATCTTGTGACACAACAAATCCTTTATGAATGGCACGCAGATGAAGCCAGCGATAACCTTGCATCTGTCCACTAGTCAGGATCTCGTGCTGAACAAAAGCCAACACATCTCCCAGGTCTGATTGGTTCTTTCTTCGAAAAAGACCAAGTCTTTTGCATATCCTTTTCGTACGGAAGAGGATTAGGGCCACTGAAGAAAAAAAAAAAAACAAGGTTGACAAGATTCTCACTTTAATCTCAGAATTCTGACTTTAATCTCAGAATTCTGACTTTAAAGTCATACTTAAAATAGTTTGAGCATTATGTGCTAAAATTGCAAGTATTTCCTTATTGCTGAATCCAAGTCTAAAGCAAAAAAACGTAGGTAGTACACTTCAAAGACAAGATACCATTATGGAAATGTTTTTCCTATGTGTCATAAAAAAAAAAAAAGAAGCACAAAGGTTCTGCAGCCGGTTTCACGCTGCCTGAATGAAAGCTGTCTTTTTCATTTATTTGAAGGTATGTGTGACCAGCCATCTCGTTACCTCTGCGTCCCGCGTCCTAGACGCATAATTTTCCCGCGGGACGCACACTTCCAAATAATGTGCGTTTTTGGGACTGAAGCCATCGAATAACTATTTTGCATGTTTAGCTTCAACTATGTTTCGCAGACAAACAGACTTTGACTATAGACGACACTCTAGGCCTTGAAACGTGACCGCCAGTTGAACCTTGTGAGGTGACCTTAACTCTAACTGCCTTAGCGACGGAAAAAAACCCAGACAACTCTTTAAGTGCGTCTCGTGGTTAGAATGCGGTTTCCTGCTTGACATCAGAATGAAACCAAAAACATTAAAACAGTCATCTAAAAACAAAAAAAAAAGAAACCTAAGAAAGAAAAAGGGTGATGCACATGGCAGGAAAACGTACTTCCTTGAAGTACGCCCCACTTAGGATGTATAAGACTTGTATAGGGACTCTGCTTTTGCACATTTTGTGTTGAAGTCTGTATTCTGCTCATATTTAGTCTGTACTCTTCTCATATTTAGTTATGCTCTATAACTTTCCCATGCTTGCAGTGTAGTTTGGCGTCCTTGTAACAATCATCACCTAGAATTGGAATTCTCCCTACTGAAGACGCACAAACTTTGGAGTGCGCCAAGCTGAGAATTGGCTTAGGAGAAACGAAAGTTATGATATCACACTTTGTGCCCCGGTACCGCCCTTCTGATGGTATAAAAATGATGTGAATCTCTTCCTGCTTCGTGCAGCCATTGTCTGTAATTCGCGGGTGCCCGGGATATTCCGTTATTAAAAGCTTCGAAGGAACTGTTCATCGACTCCAGCCTTTATTTGGATTACCAACATTCTTCTCGTCCGAAATTCAACGAACACGCGGGGGAGAGGAGGCCTCTCTTCCCCCAACATTTGGTGACCTCGACGTGATTTCGGACTGAGGTTTCTGCCAACAGACAGAACATCGGGCGCCCACAATTGACGAGGTAAGAGGACATTTATCCTCTAAATTGATCTTCTGTCTGTGGGCTGAGACCAAGGTAAGAATACGTCTTGAATTGATATTCCAAAAAGATAACTTGTGGCTGGATGAACAGTGTAATGCGCAACTGTAACTTTGTTTTAAGGAATTCGCGAATAAAGAGATTTGTGAATGAGGAATTTCGTGAATAATGAGATTTGCGAATGAAGAAGTTCAGAATCAGAATCATCTTTATTGGCCAAGTATGTAGAACACACAAGGAATTTGACTCCGGTATAACACGCTGCATTAGTATCATCATAAACAAGGACATGACAAATAAGTATGAAGTGATTTATGAGAAAAAGAGAAATTTAAAGAGAAGAGAAGACTAAAGAAGTTGAGGAAAGAATCAAGTACGCTGTTCTTCGGTGTCGCCTCATCACAACCTCATCACAACACGTACTGTACTAAACTCTTGCAATGACAATTCTTAGAACTCCTTCCTGTCTCTGTCGAGTATCCACCCGTCATTGTTCGTCTTTGTCTCTCTGCTTCTCTCTCTTAAAGTGCTGCGCTAGATTCTTAAGAACGTACTGCTGTTGGGGTTTACAGCCCTATTTTCAACCCGTCAAAATGACGGACGGCCTTAAATTTTTCCTACAACTCTTGAAAAAATTCCGTCGATGGAAAATTGTCGCTTAATGTACCCTCTGCAGAAACAGAAATACATGTTTAAAAGATGTAAATAATTATACAGACTTGTTTAACTTAGATTTCGTGACAAAAGACAGGCTTTAATTTGTTATCACAAATCACCCCTCTTCCTCCCGAGTCATCACAAAAAAATAGGAAATGTCGGGTTTGCTTCGGGCTCGGGCCTACAAATCAAGTTAATTGGTCGGGCTCGGGCCGGGTCGGGCTTAAATACCAGCGGGCCGGGTCGGGCTGGATTTTTTTGGCCCGATTTTACCTCTACATCAAATCCATGGTATCATTTTAATCACTGTCTGTCATGACATTTATTTCCACATGATGGTGCAATAGTACAAATATAGCCTCATGATGCATCGGCCCAGGAACGAACCAGTTGGATGGAAAGCTTCATTGCTTCATGAGGCTTCATTTTCCCATCACTAGTGAGAAGTGTGTGTGTGGGTGTGTGGATGCAGGCGCAAAATATGTTCTGTGTGTGATTGTGTGTGAGGGGGACATAGACAGGAGACTTGGAAATGAAAAGGGTGGGGGTGTTATTATAGACCTGTGTTGGCCTGGACTCACCTTATGTGCCAGTGTGTGGGTGCGTTCTTGGATGAGGTTAAGTGAGATTAAAAGTTTGAAGATACTTGTGTCACGTTTGCGTGGTGGTGGTGGACCCCAAAAAGCAGGCAGAAGGGAGGAGCAGGGTGAACTTGACGAATTGTATTTAATAAAACACAGAGAAAACTGAATCCAAAACAAACAAAGTGCTAACAACCAAAACAAATCCAAAGTATCAAACAGAACCATGACTGAGGCAAAATCTATCACCAAACGAAACATGACCGGAACAAACATGACAAACAAACCTGACAGCTGCTAACAAGCAAACATTGACCCGACAATGAGTGGTCCGGCTGGGAGTCCTTTTATACCACTAATTACCTAACTACCAACAGGTGTGCAGCTGCAGGGAAACGCCCCACAGTGCCACCTGTTAGTCACAAACCGAAACATGATAGTACCCCTCCCTCAAGGGACGTCCCAAAGTTGTCCAAAAGGCTAAAAGTGGGAACTAAAAGCAACGGCGACCTTCGCCTCACCGGAGAACAGGAACAAAAGCGACGGTGACCTTCGCCTCGCCGGAGAACAGGAACCAGAAGCGACGGCAACCCTTTGGCTGGGCTTGGCCTGACGTGGACGGAGCTCGACGTAGCAGGGGACATGGGACAGCCGGACGTGAACAGGGACTCGGCCTGACGGGGGCGTGGACGTGGCATAGCTCGTCGTCGACGTGAATGTGACTCAGCTCAAACAGACACGCGACGAGCCTCGGCTCAACGTGGACGTAGACGCGGCTTGACGAGACAAAAACAGGACAGCCGCATCACCAGCGCTGCCTGAAGGGGAAAAGGGTGTCGGCCGCAGATGTGCTCCGCCAGGCACATGGTGGAATAGGGAAAAGTCCTTTGTACCTGCGGGTTCCAGGTGGTCGGGTCATTCTGTCACGTTGCGTGGTGGTGGTGGTGGACCCCAAAAAGCAGGCACGAGAGAAGAGCAGGTAGTACTTGATGAATTGTTAGTGATGTGCCCAACTGTGCCGAGGCTCCGATGCGTGTGCCGAGTAAACCGGAAAAAAAATCTGCGAAGCGCGCTTCGAGGCGTGTGTCGATTACGCATGTGGCCACGCCCGAAGCCTCGGAACGCTCGTTTCTACGTCCAAAGCCTCGGGAGACGGGATTCCTCCGTCACCGCCAACAAATAGTTTCGCGGGTGATTCGTAATAAAACGGCGACAATGACGGACGGCAGCCACCTCATTACCTCTGCGTCCCGCGTGGACGCACAGTTCCAAATATTGTGCGTTTTTGGGACGCAAGGAAATTTCTCAGTCAAAAAAAAAAACTAAGGCAGGCCTGAGGATTTCACGGTTATGATCATTACCGGTAGCGTGTCGTTTCCGTGGCGTCATTTTGACGGTACCGAAAAATCGTTTCCCATAAAAGTCACCGCACACGAGTTGACTGTACGCGATTGAATCTCTCCTGTGTGATCAACGCGATTTTACTGTGCTTGTATGTGTGTTTGTGGTGTGTCGTGTGAGTGTGTTTCTTCTAATTCACTTTCGTTTTGTTTTTCAGTGTGTGTGTGTGTGTGGGGGGCGGGGGGGGTCTAAGATCGGGCCGGCCTAAAATTATCAATCATTGCTTTGGGTCGGGTCGGGCTTCTCTCTCGCTGACTTTTTTTTTTTTTTTTTTCGAGGCCGTGAATTGTTTTGGCCACGAGAGACCGTGGTTCGCGAAAAAACAGAAGTCGCCTCATCACAACACGTACTGTACTAAACTCTTGCAATGACAATTCTTAGAACTCCTTCCAGTCTCTGTCGAGTATCCACCCGTCAGTGTTCGTCTTTGTCTCTCTACTTCTCTCTCTTAAAGTGCCGTGCTAAATTCTTAAGGACGTACAGCTGCTGTGGTTTACGTCCCAATTTTCAAACCGTCAAAATGACGGACGGCCTTAAATCAGAATCAGAATCATCTTTATTGGCCAAGTATGTAGAACACACAAGGAATTTGACTCCGGTATAACACGCTGCCTTAGTATCATCATAAACAAGGACATGACAAATAAGTATGAAAGGACATTTCGTAATGTAGTGAACCATAGTGCGGTAGTACCACCCAGTGACAACTGTGAGACAAAGTGCAAAGTATTAAGCAGAGCTCAAATGTTCAGTGGTAGAATACAATACTATAACAGTTGGTGCAGAAAATCATTGAACCATTTTAAAGTGACCAGTAGCAGTATTTGTTTACAAGAAGTGTGCAATTATGCAGATGTCCTTGAGCGCTTTAAAGTGTCTGGTGCGGTGGAGTATAAGTCAGTGACTGTTTAGGGAGTTAATGGCTAGAGGGAAGAAGCTGTGTAAGTGTCTGCTGGATTTGGTGCGCATGGATTGGTAGCGCCTGCCTGAGGGGAGTAGCTGGAAAAGGTGGTGGGCAGGGTGTGGTGGATCCAGTAGGATTTTCCGTGCCCTTGTTTTGATTCTTGAAGTGTGCAAGTCCTCAAGTGTGGGTAGGGCGGTGCCAATGATTTTTTCCGCCGCCCTAACTGTCAGTTGAAGTCGGATTTTGTCCTTTTTTGTGGCGGCCCCAAACCAAACCGTGATGGAAGAACACAGGGTTGATTCGATGACTGCCGTGTAGAACTGACGTAGCACGTCCTTTGGCAGGCCATGCTTCCTCAGCAGCCTCAGGAAATACATCTGCTGGGCCTTTTTCAGGATGGAGTTGATGTTGACCTCCCACTTCATGTCCTGGGAGACTGTGATTCCCAGGAACTTGAAGGTCTCGACGGTTGACACAGGGCAGTTGGATAGTGTTTGTATTGTTCAATAGATTTTTTTTAAAAGCAGACTTGTTTGGTGAAACGCTTCCTCGTGTAGCGTCCATTGTGAGCAGACAAGTTTGTATTGTTCAATAAAAAAAAAAAGCAGACGTGTTTGGTTAGACGCTTCTGTGAGGGGGAGTGAAACCCCCCTCTTTTCAGAATGGTTTGCCCCAGCAGTACGGGAGAAGTGCGTGCGTTTGTTTACGGTCGGCAGTTTTCAATGCAGCGGCACATAATCAACACTCTGGTGTCCGGTGTCTAATTATTATGCAATAATCATACAGAAACATCTTCCTCGTGTAGCGTCCATTGTGAGCAGGCGTTTTTGTATTGTTCAATAGATTTTTTTTGAAAAGCAGACGTGTTTGGTGAAATGCTTCCTCGTGTAGCGCCCATTGTGAGCAGACGAGTTTGTATTGTTCAATAAAGATTTTTTTTTATATAAGCAGACGTGTTTGGTGAGAACTACGTAATATCGGACTGTTTTTTTTGCATCGTGTATCAGCCCCTAATCATGGCACCAAAGAAAGCAAGTGGAAGTGGTAAACCTGGTGAATAAAAGAGGAAAATAGTGCGCAAAACTATGGAATTTAAGAAAGATTTGATCGTGAAATATTAGTCAGGTGTGTGTGTCTGTGTTGGCGAAGGATGACAGCTGGGATAAGCGCACGCCCCACGACAGATATAGAGAGAGATATTCCTTCAATTTTTATGTTACTATGTTAATGTACTGTAATAACACAGTAACACAGCTCGTGTTGGTCTACAATCAGCCTCATTCATTTGCTTTTTAATAAAAGAAAATGAAACATTTTTCTCTCGTAAAAAATGGTTTCTGTCTAGACTAAACCAGCCTAGTTTCGTTCAATAGAGTGAGTACTGGCTTATGTTGAGTTCATTTGTCTGCCCATTTCAATTCGCGAGGTAAACAAACAATTTGTCTAATTTTTGCCGAAATGTACAATGCGACATGGTTGTTAAATTGCTGCTTTCTGTTTTTAATTCACATTCGTTTCTTCGGAGACGAACGAAAACTATCTTCCGTCGATGCTCAGTACACGGATTGTTCCGAAAAGCTGGACGTTCGCATTCGGGGGTGCCCTACAAAGAAAAATTATGTCTTTCCTGAGCATTTTTGAATCTTTCAGCACACTTTCGGTGGTACTCCCGTAAAACGGCAAGTCTTCTTTGGAATCTGTCCATGTCAAAACGCTGAATGCCTGAGTCAACTGGTGTAGGTTGTCGGGGTACAGAAATGTAAGTACAATGCGCACGCCAAGATCAATCACGTGAACACTTGACCGAGCTTCTCTGGCTTTGATTTGAAGATGGTAATTGGTGCGAGTGGGGGATGGGCACAGCCGCAACTGTGGAGTGAAAACTCAACTTAAAACTTAATCAACCCTTTCATGGTCTTCTCACTTCGTTTCATACAAACAAAATCAGAAATTCCCACAAATTCTCAAACTATATCAAGTATAAAAATTGTAAAAACATTTCAAAACACTTTAGTTTTTAATTCATCCATTGAAGAAATTCAAACATCCGTACTGTTGATGTAATATCCCCTGAAACTGTCAGAGGTGTGTTTTATCAATGGAGTAATACAATAGTAATACAATAACACCGATATAACAACCTATATTTCCAACCCGCCTTTCCAAAAGGATAAGAAATGTCATTGTTTTTTCATTTAATATAGGGGTCTCACACTTGCGGCCCACAAGACGCTAATTTGAGGCCTCCTGCCTTGATATGAAAGTTTCATGTTGGTGCAGCTGGTGCGAGTTTGATATGGATGCTGGATGTATTAGCACTACTTCTGTGCTAAATAGTCTCATTCAAAGGCTGACAGCTTCAGGGCACCTTAACTATAACGGCAACGTGACCGTGCCCTCGGTACCCAGCACCAACTTGATTCCACGCGTAAACCCCAGATGCAAACAACCCACCGTTGCTGCCCTTGTTACTGCTGCTGAATACACATTTAAACAGAGAAACAACACACCGGTGTGGCTGTCACCAGAGCCAAGTGCTCCGAGGGACCCGATCAGATGTTACACACGCACGAGAACGGGGAAAATGAGTGCTGAGGTGCTAACCCGGAGCTAGCACTATTACATACACACAAGCAAAGTTGTATGTGTTTTGAGACAATACAAATATCATTGATATACATATGTATATGTGTGTGTGTGTATATGATATATATATATCCTAGCGAAGATCCTGTGGGACTTCCAGATACAGACTGACAAGATGGTAATGGCGAATCAACCGGATATAGTGGATGTAGCGGTCCCAAGTGATGGAAACATCAGAAAGAAGGAACACGAGAAACTCGAGAAATACCAAGGGCTCAGAGAGGGGCTGGAGAGAACTTGGAAGGTAAAGGTGACAGTAGTGCCTGTGGTGATTGGAGCACTCGGGGCAGTGACCCCCAAATTAGATGAGTGGTTGCAACAGATCCCGGGAAAAACATCAGACATCTCAGTCCAGAAAAGTGCAGTGCTGGGAACAGCAAGGATACTGCGCAGAACCCTTAAGCTTCCTGGCCTCTGGTAGAGGACCCGAGCCGAATGGGGAACGGACACCGGGGTGAGGCGAGGATTTTTTTTTTTTTATATTGTTAAGGTGTTATTATTCCTCGCTGTTAGTTGGATTTGAAAGAAACAAAGAATGTAGAATGTTGTTGGAGATATTTCCTGCTCACTGTGTTTACAATCATCTTTAGTGTCCCTTGACCTCCACCACTTTTAGGGCCCCCCTCCATAGGACATGTTTAACATCAAAAGAAGAACTGGTATCTCAAGTATCTGTGTTGCAGCTATTTAGGGACTGCGCCTTACTATGGTTACGATTTATCCCAGTCTTTTTCCTGAACATCTGTTTGCTCACTTAAAACAATGTATGTAGTGTTACATTTTATCTTCTTCTTCTTCCCCCTTGGTTGATTAACGGCCCCCAAGTGTCTTCTGTTTTCCCCCGCACCTTGGGTAAGTCCCTGGTTGTGTTAAGCCCCCCTCTTATCTCAGGATGTATGCACAGCGGGGGTCTGGAACTTGCCATCATACCAAATGGTGGGTTGTGGTGGTCTGGTTTCACCTCACCGCTCCCAACTTCGACCAGCCTCACCGGGTCAGATGACATGTTACTTTCTTTGTTTCCGGGATTTGCATGAGGCGTACCTCCCCGCCTCTCATTATCATATTGTCTCTATATAATCTCATGAATGTGTTTGTCTTACGCTTTCTGACTGAAATCTGGAACCCTCAGGAGCCCGAATCGATTCGTAAACTGCAGAAAACTAAATTAAAAGCTTCGAAGACGACTGTTCATTGACTCCAGCCTGTATTAGAAGAACCAACATTCTCCTTGTCCGAAATTCAACGAACACGCGGAGGAAGACAAAGGCCGCTCTTCCCCCAACATTATATATGAGGAATAGTTTTGGACCAAGCACAGACCCCTAAGGAACTCCATGAGTGATCTTCAGTTGATTAGATTTTTTGGTGATGAACTGCACATCCTGAATTCTGTGATCAAAATAACTTTGTATCCATTTATATGCTACACCTCTAATGCCATATCTCTCGAATTTATTAAGTGTTATAATCTGATCTACCGTGTCAAAAGCATTTTTCGATCTAGAGAAATCCCAACAGGAAATTCTTTGTTGTCTACGTTAGTGACTATTGCTTCCACAAACTCCATTACTGCCATTGAGGTCATCTGTTTTTCTCTGAGGCCATTTTGATTTTCACTTGATAGCATATGTGTCTGTCTAAAGTCTGCATGAAAATACTTTTGTAATATTCTTGAGAATATTGTGATATTGGTCTGTAATTTGTAAACAAATGTCTTTCTCCACTTTTATAAATTGGAATGACTTTGGCAATTTTAGTTGCAGAGTTTTAGTGACGAGTTGCATATATATGTGAAAGGTCACACGACAAGTTCTACAAGCTGTTTTACTGTTGTCATCTAAATATTGAAGCAATCAGTTGACTTTTTATTTTTGAATGTTACAATATTTAATACTTCCTTATGATTTACATTGTGTGATTTTTTTTCCATTTATCAATCTATTTCAAACGAGTTTATTGGATCAGGAATTTGTTTTGCTAGGTTACTGCCGATATTAAGAAAATAAATTCATTCACTATTTCTGCAGTTTTTCTCAATCATCTTATGTTGGTCTTTAATAAAGTACTCTGCATAATCTACTTTTTTAGGACTACTTCTGATTTTGTGATTTAGTATTCATATTTCCTGTGTGTTGCTTTTATTCTGCTCGAATAATGCATGGCAATGATCTCTCTTACTAGTTCTTATATTTACTCATTTATTTTTATTGGTCTTATACTTTATTTCAGCATCTTTAGTTCTCAATTCCATATACAATTTATAAAAAGATTGTTTTTACTTTTTACATGCGTTTTCTGTACCTTTCGTTATCCATGGCTTACTTAGGTCTTTGTACCTCCTGGGGACTTTGGTGGGCTGAAACGCATCATACGCAGTATTTGGGTCTTAGTTTGAGTAGACCTCGAACCAGTATTGTTTATCTAAGTTCAGCTTAAAAGCATTTATGGAGCGTTGTGGTCTTAGTCTTATTTCTGATATGTGAGCTGTTAACTTTATTTTTCTTTCAAAATAATTATGAAAAACTGCAAAGACAGGTAGATGGTCACTTTTTCAGAAATGAGAGGTCCACTTTCTATTTGATGGTCAATTTATAAATATGTTATCTTTTACTGTGGCCATATCTGTTACGTTTTGTATGGTGGTCGTTGTTGGGAGGACCCCAGAAAGCAGGGAGGCAGGGAGGAGCAGGGTGGCTGACCGAGATGTATTTAACAAAAATGCATACAGAAGTACATGGGAGAATCGAACTCAAAAACTCACTCAAAGTCCAGAAAATCTCAGGAAACAAAGTAGCAAATAAATCAGAAAACAAAACATGACACATGCACAGAGACACACACAAGTGTGCCACTGCAGGAGGAGCCCTACAGTGCTACCTGTTGGTCACAAACAGAACCACCCTAACAGTATCAACTGTTATTCTACTCAGTTTCAGGATGACAGGGAAAAGGCTGCTGCTATACATAGTATTTATCAAGTCAGTTGTTCGTTTGATGTCCGTTTGGGTTTAAAAAGTCAATGTTAAAGTCACCACACATTATTCATGTTTTCTTATCGTTGGAGTAATTTATCATTTCTGTTAGTTTTTTATTTAATGTGTCGACATGATCCTGGTGTCCTATACATGCAGATTATGATGACATTTGTTGCCTTTTCAATATGTATTTCAATAGTTACACATTCCATTAGATTCTTTATTGTGTTTGTCAATCTCTTGATTTTACTGCATCAAAGAGCTTTGTCTACATATACAGTATTGCAACCGCCCCTCCTTTTTTTGTTTTCAATATTTTTTGCAAACATTTCATATCGTTTCATTTTCATTTCACTTTATTCAAAATCAAAGTATTCTTTGATTTTGGTGACATTTTCATCGAGACTTCTACTGTGTACCACTGAAAGTACATTTGTGTTAAATTGTTCGTCCAAGTAATACTCAGAGGTTGACATGCTGTTGTAAGTTGAGGGGTTCGTAGGTTTTAGATGGATTGCTCTACGTTTAGAATGGGCAAAAAGGGAAGGACGACTTTGTGTGAACACAGTTTTATTATTATTATTTTTTTCAACGTCTGCCTCGTAACTAACGAACACACCTCCTGGTAACGACCACCCTTCCTGCTTTACTTCGCCAATTAAATGTAAGCAACATAAGAATATTTCAGAAAGTATTAAACAGAATATAATTTAGGCAACTAACATAAAATAATATAATGCTCAAATATAAAATGATAATAATTAACAATTTAGAAAAAGCTTAAACTGTAATTATTCTTAAAACCCTCATACGGGGGTGATGTGATGTCGGCTCGTGGTATTTGTCCAAATAATGGCTGCGCTTTTGAGGCGTCATAACGAAGTCATTTTTGAAGGTTTTTTTGCTTTCAACCCCTCAAAATGTTCAGTGGCATCAGGCCTTTTATTTATTTATTTATTTATGGCACCCTCTATGAGCCACAGCAGCAGGAGTATGTCAATAACACAGTAACTATGGTGCATATGTAAAAAAAAAAAAAAAAAAGGGCAAAATATTGCATATGACAGAAATAGAGCCTTGAATATGTCAACAAACCGCAGGAACTGAATTTTTTTTCACGTCTGCTTTTTTCTGCAATGGCAATTTTCGACAAAATGCGACATAATGGCTGTGCTTTTGAGGTGTGGAGGACCTTTATTTCACTTTCAACCCCTCATAATGTTCAGTGGCATCAGACCAAGCCATACATGTAGTTTGTGTTGCTTTTTTCTTCTGTATGAATAACAAAATGAGTGTTGTGTTATGACTCTGTATAAGTAACTCTCACTCTATATGTCCGATATTGTGTATTGTGTGTATATAGATATCAGGTGAAAAAAAATATACTGTACATGGTAATTAGAATCTTGAAAAAGAAAAAAAGTCACAAAAACAAAGTAACATACTTACGGAAGAGGATTAGGGCCGGAAGAGGATTAGGGCCACTGAAGAAAAAAAAAAAACAAGGTTGACAAGATTCTCACTTTAATCTCAGAATTCTGACTTTAATCTCAGAATTCCGTACTCTTCCGTACATTCATATATAGTTTTTATTTATTTATTTATTTTGATGCCCTCTATGGACAATAAAAGCTATAAAAGGCAATATTGTGCTATGAGTCAAAGTAACTATCTGCATATAAATAAAAAACACATTCAAATTGGAATATTCAAGATGAACAAATTAGAGTTACTTTGACAAAACCGTACAAAATTTTCAAAACACTGCCTGTTCATGGCTAAAATGTGTATGTACTCTGAGGGTCACTGATGCAACTGTTTCCTCGATAAAATAGCATGAGAAAAACAACTTTAGAATGCACAACTGTAGTTTGTGGGTGTGCGTGTGGGTGCGCGTGTCAAGCACATTACATTTCGTTGGAACCAGCCCACGCCCCCTGCATACTCAACGTGAAAGACGTTCGTTGAGCACAGCAGAGACTACTCTCTCATTAACTAACTCTCACCTCACCTTCATTTCAAGCACTGCCTCGGCAATAGAGACACTTAAAAATGGCTGGCGAGTTTTTTTCCCTTGAACTTTTCTTCTCTACTTAAAACCCTGGTGAACCCACGGGGTCAAATTTGGCCCCTATAAATTATGCTACTCAAATGCTAGCCTTAAATCCCAAAGGGTCAATTTTGGCCCTAATCCTAAATTAGGATTAAAGCATTGAATATTTGAAAAAACATATATTTGGGTGTTCAGTGAACATGTAGCAGTCATTTAATGGAGAATTCATCATTTTCCAAAGAAGAAAATGGTTCTTGGGGTCTCCAGGGTTAAAATAAGAAACGTTGTTTTACATTCACGTCTGCAAGGCTTCCGCGTGCGCGTCATTTCGAGGGAAACTCTGGTAATAATATGCACAATGAGGAAGTAGAGTAATGGAAATTTTCAATTTACTTTATTCTCTGCCACTTAACTTTGTTATATATATTGTTCTTGCTAAATAAACATTCACAAATAAAAAGGGATATTAAAAAAGTTAGACATACACACACACACACACACACATATACACGCACACGTTGGCCCCTCCCCAGAACCGCCACTGCTTCAATAATGTCGCTAGATTGTCACAAGTCACTTTTTTGAAAAAAGTCGCCAACACTCAAAAGTTGAGTTCATTGCCGCTGTACAGCTCACTTTTAATCAAACGAACACAAAAAAAAGTTCAAGTTTGGTCACTTGTTTCTCAAGACATCAATGTAGTGATTAGAGAGTTGGGAATAAGTGAAGAAATCCATTGCTCAGCTGTGTAGTTCGCCACTTTTCCGGTGGCGAACTACTTCACATTCCTCTTATTCATGGCGGCTGTGTTGACGTACAGGATGCGAGTCATCTTTATATATACCGCCCACCAGCCGCACACGTGATTTCCGAGAATTCGAACTTGTTGTGGTTCCCAGTGCCACCAAGGATGTCGCTGTTTGACCAAATATCTCGCTAACACTCCGTCGTTTTGGGAACATACTATATAATTCTAGCACCCAAAATTGGACGCCGCAGTTTAAGTGATCTTTTGATGAAGCCATGACTATATTTACATTCTATGGAGCGGTTCTGCTAATACACAGCGTAACGTCTGGTAAGTGCAGTTTCTTCAAAACTTTATTATCTCGTTGCTGTCGTTATAATTCATGTCGATGCTCTTGTTTTCGATCTAATGCTTGTTTCATTTCCTTCATTTGTCGACTGGGTCAACATCTCATGAGTGCAAAATTGCTATACGTTGCTATACAAGAATACATCCAAGATTTTTTTTCATTCATTTTTATTTTGTGTATTTGAATTATTTGAATGCACCGGTTTCCTCCCACATTCCAAAAACATGCATGGCAGGCTGATTGAACACTCTAAAATTGTCCCTAGGTATGGATGTGGGCGTGGATGGTTGTTCGTCTCTGTGTGCCCTGCGATTGGCTGGCAACTGGTTCAGGGTGTCCCCCGCCTACTGCCCGAAGATAGCTGGGATAGGCTCCAGCACCCCCGCGACCCTAGTGAGGATCAAGCGGTTCGGAAAATGGATGGATGGATGGAATTATTTGAAAGCGACAGCGTACATTTATGAACATTGGTGCAATACCTCGTGAATGTGCCGAAGTTTAGCCTACAGCTAATTTACATTCGTTGTTTGTTTGTTTTTTTAATTTATTGAATGTATAAACAGATAATAGACATTTTGGCAGGAAGTAAAGAGAAGAAAAACAAACTTGACCAGAAAAAACAAATACAGTAGTCATCACTGACCATAATTTACAATTTTACATGTTCAAAGGAAGTAGGAAGAGGTACAAAACTTATCTTGTCCTACCCCCCTTGTTCTTTGTGAGTTTTAATTTTGTTGATTTTAATAAAGTAATGGATCATTCATTTAGTATATCTCAATCTCAAAAGAAAAGGGGAAAACAATTCTACCGATGAACAAATGCTTTTTCCCTGGTGCATGCGGCACTTATATGGCCTATGTTTGTGCAACTTTAAGTTTTGACAGGGACTACGACACACACTGGCACATTTATCTGTCACTTTTCTCTGATACTCATGTTCAATATTCTCTGACATTACAGAATTTAATACATTTACAATACATTTAGAAATTTATTTTCAAAACACTCTTTCTGTTTCAATTGAGTTTACCATAATTCTTATTTAGTGCTTAATTGGTCTAGCCAGTGCTAAAAACAATAATCTTAGATTTTTCCAAGTTAGGGGACAATTTATTTAATTCATTTCCCACAGTTATCTGGAGCTGTTTCTGACTTTTCCAGAGCAGTAGAAAGTTGTATAATCAGCAAATAGGACACATTTAAATTGTTTTGAGACACAACACATGCCATTTATATAAACCCCATGAGGAACCCCGTGAGTGATCTTCAATTGATTAGATTTTTCTATTGAACTGTACATACTGATATCTGTTATCCAAATAACTTTGTATCCATTTATATGCTACACCTCTAATGTCACATCTCTCTAATTTATTCAATAATATACTCTGATCTATCGTATTAAAAGCTTTTTTTTTTTTAGATCTAGAAAAATATCAACAGTAAATTCTTTGTTGTCTACATTAGTGGCTATTACTTCCACAAACTCCATTAGCGCCATTGAGGTGGTCCGTTTTTCTCTGACGCCATATTGATTTTTACTGAATATTAAGTGTCTGCAAAAAATTATCAAGTCTGCATGAAAATGTTTCTAATATTTTTGAGAACGGTGGTGATAGCGATATTGGTCTATAATTGATGAACAAATGTCTCTCTCCACTGTTATAAATAGGAATGACTTTAGCTGTTTTCATTTTTGATGGAAAGATACCAGCTTTGAATGACAAGTTGCATATGTATGTGAAAGGTCGCACTACAAGTTCTATAATCTGTTTTATTATTGTCATATCAAAATTAAAACAATCAGTGGACTTTTTATTTTTCTATGTTTTTACAATATTTAATACTTCTCTATGATTTACACCAAAAGAGACATGGTGGAAGAGTAATCTTTTATGTATTTATCTAATTCAAACGTGTTCATTGGCTCAGGAATTTCTTTTGCTTTGTTACAACCAATAATTACACAATACTCATTCAATTCCTTTGCTATTTCTGCAGTTTTCTCAATAATAATAATAATAAAACATTTTATTTATAAGCGCCTTTCAAGACACCCAAGGACACTTTACATTCAGGAACAAAAACAACAAAACACCAAACGGGTTGAGCAGCGGCAGCCAAACGCGCCAGCGTTCACTCAGCCCGGAAGTCGGAAGAAACCACAAGGGAGGGAGAGGGGGAGAAAAAAAAACACGCTCAAATTATCCTCATTTAGAGGATAGTTTGAGTTAGGCAAAAAAACTCCTGCACAAGCATATGACAATTACAAGAGGTCACAAGACATGAACAATGAAGGCGGTGATACAAGGGAGTGTATGCACGTGTGATAGTCTGCTTGTGTGTGTGTGTCAGGCCACAGCTGCTACGTCAAGGTCCTCTCATGGAGACGGTCCTGGCTTATCAGTCCATGGCCGAGAAGGAGGGGGTGATGGTAGGGCACTACCTTCCATGCGTACTTTCATCAAGGGAAGGGCGAGATAGCAGATGTTGTTTTTGGTGGCAGGCTGCCAACAATTCCAGACAGCCTTGAAGTCCGTGACTTGTGTCTCTTAAATGGCGTCGATCAGCCAAATCCCCGATTTCTTTCAATATTTGAGCACGAATTCCAGTTTTACCAAGTTATTGCCCATCTTGCAGCGCCGCTCCAAAGCCGCATCAGTTTGCGGTTGAGCAAACTGATGATTAACGGTAAAAATACTAACAGTATTTTGACCTTTAATCAAGTATTCTGGGTAGTCAGCTTTTTTAGAACTATTTCTGATTATATGATTTCATACTTTCCATATTTCTTGTGTGTTGCTTTTACTCTGCTCTAATCATGTATGACCATGATCTCTCTTACTTGTTCTGATAATATTTACAAATGTATTTTAATAGGTCTGTTCCAATAATGGAGGCCTCATGGTGATGATTAATCCTATTAAATTCATTATTCCATTATTAAAAATCATCATGAAATGATTTAAATTTATATTTTAACATTGATTGGCCTTTAGGAGTTGAAGTTGTCATTCAATTTCCTTTGGAAGTGTATGTAAATAGTCGATGAGGAGTGTGTAAGATAAAATATCACATCGGCACCTTTCATATTGATGGACAAATATCGGTCATAAAAATAAATTCAATTGAGAGTCTGGGTTGTCAGATTAATTGAGAAGGTTGTGAGGACGAATGTGCTTAGATATACAGTACATGAAATAAGTTCAAAGGTCAAGAAGGACATGTTAAGTGTTTCAATGTTCAACCTGCAGACAGAATCATTTAAAATGCAAATAAAACAAGATTGCTTCATATGAAAGAAATGAGCTACATTTTCCTTTCATTTTCTTGTCTTTTCTTTCAGTGATGCACACGCTCCAAGTTTTCACAACATCATCTTCTCAAATTGCAAAGCTACCAGATTTCTGGGAGGCCACGTATGTTGACGGCGTTCAGATTTTGCAGTTTGACAGCAAGAGCAGGAAAACGAAAGCCAAACTGGACTGGGTGAACAAAATCACAGCACAGGATCCAGGCTTCTGGGAGCGAGAGAACGAGAATAACATTGTTAATGAGCACGTGTCCAAACGCAACATTGAAATCGCTAAGGAGCGCTTCAACCACACTGGAGGTTAGTTTCCGTTCAACCGCCCGTAAAATGTATCGAATGTGCCCCGACTCATAAACACTCACGTCACCGCTTGGCTTCTCTCTGTTCATCGTGTGCGTGACACTTTCAGGAGTTCACTTGGTCCAGAGGAGAAATGGGTGTGGATGGGACGACGAAACCGGTCAAGTGGATGGTTGGGAAGACTACAGTTACGACGGAGAAGACTTCATCTCATTTGAGCAGAAAACAATGAGCTGGATCGCGGCGCATTCACAAGCTTTCATTACAAAAAACAAGCTGGACCAGGATGTCAAGTTGAATAAATACAAGAATATTTCCCTTACTGTCAGGTGTCCTTCCCTCTTGAAGAACCATGTGAGCAATGGGCGGGACTTCCTGATGAGAACAGGTATATTTGTGTCATGCTAGCAAACCTCCCATAGGAAGGTCACCTTCATTACAACCTGCTCTGAAATGTAAATTTTTTTCCCCTCCATCTTTTATCTCCTCACTCGTTCTCTCCCTCTTTGCCGCTCGGTGGGCAGAGCTTCCCACGGTGTCTCTCCTCCAGAAGACGCCTTCCTCTCCGATCACCTGCCACGCGACAGGTTTCTACCCCGCCATATCGGACCTTTTTTGGAGGAAGGACGGCGAGCAGCTCCATGAGGACGTGGAGATGGGACAGCTCCTCCCCAATCACGATGGAACCTTCCAAACCACGGCCCACCTGAAGGTGGAGGTGACGCCAGACATGGAGAGCAAGTACGAATGTGTGTTCCGGCTGGCCGGCGTCAAGGAAGCCGTCGTCACCAAGCTGGACAGCAGAAGCATCCTGAGCAACGCGCGCATCCAGGGTGACCGCCGCGCAACCGCTTGAATTGTTGCGTCGCCACCGTGATGATCTGTGTTGGGACAAGCCATGCGCGTGTTTCTCTTCATCGCACACTCTTTGTTGCCACGTGAAGAAGAAGAACATGTCAAGGGGATAGTGGTGGCCAGCGCTGTCGCGTTGGGGGTCCTGGCTCTGTTGACGGCGGGGTTGGCGGTGGTCCTTGTCAAGCGTCACAGGACCATACAAGGTGAGGGATGCCAAGATTTAGTCTTCCGGGAAGATCCAAAGAGAACATCGCGGCTTCGCGCCACTTGTGACAAACAGTCATCCTAACTTTGTTTCTCTTTCCTTCCAGCCGCAGACGCTCAAGCGCCTTCGCGTAAGTAAAACATGTTCTGTGTTCTTTTGAGCCACAAAAAAAGAGGCAGGTCTATGAAGGTCTGATTTATGCCTTTGCCGCCCAAGTGTGAATCAGGAGTCACATTATACGCCGGGAAAAGTCGGCTATTTAATGTTGATGTTGATGGAGAATCTCCATGAGATGCTGTTGTTTTGCGATCCAAAACTCTGGACAAAAATTGTTGTCATCTGTCAAGAGGAAAAATACCATGCAATAATATTGTCATTTAAAAAACACACAGTAATGACATGAAATATTATTTTATTTTTTTTACTGAATGGTCATTGTGCTGCTCCTTCTGGTGTGCTGGCCTTGGCCACCAGAGGGCAGCATAAGACAGTCATAGAGACATGCGAATGTACTTCCTTCACGAGTGTGACTGGTGTTTTTTTCCTACCATCTCATGTCGTGTTTTACTCCCTTAGCCTCGGGTATCGAGCTCCGTTCCACGTCTGCAGCAGCCGTCACCCAATGAGTCCGTGAGTTCACACGGACGCCACCAGATTTTCGACTTCTGGAGAAGATTTGGGTCATGTGGTTGTTTTGTTGACTCTGCTCTGCTTCCTCCAGGTGTCAGAACATCAGAGGGAGGATTCGAAATCACAGAGAATCTTGGATTCGAAAGCAGGGATGTTATTTGTCCTTCACGCAATGGTTTTGCAACACTCCGAGTTTGTTTTCTATTTTTGCTGCATGTGGTTACATTGTTCCTTGGGTTGTTTTCTTCTGTCTGGGTTGGTCTTTGCGTCGGGTTGTTTTTGTCCCCAATAATGAAAGGTCCGAGATCAGTGCTCATTTGAACTCTGTCATTCAAAGCTACAAATCAAGTCATTGATTTGTCATTGTCACGTTCATGTGTTTGGCCTGGCCAGCAGGTGGCAGCCTGAGCGGACTTTCTGGTTGCACACCTGCTGCTGCCAATCTATTAATCAAGGGACTCTGTATTTAAGGACCCATCTGCTGTCAGCTGGTTGTCGGAGTATTGTTTATGCCTTGTTGCTTCTTTGCTCACAGACTCTTTGCAATAGATCTCGTTTTCACTTTTGAACTCTCGGTACCATTTATTATTGTAAGTATAGTTTTGTTTTGTGATTTGGCTTTTTCGTGCGTGTAGTTGATACATTGTTTTTCGTTGGTATTCTCGGTTCTTGTTTTCCTCTCTTGCCTTTTTGTGCAAGCGCTTTTTGTTACTCGTTTTTGTACTCCCTGGTCCTTGTTTTGACCAGCGCTTTATGTTACTACTTTGTAGTGATGGGTCCATGAGGCCTCATGAGGAGTGTCGACACACTGACACACTGTGTTGATACTGTCCTGATACTATGTCGCTCACCACTGCCACCTGCTGGACCTTCAAAATCCCTGCAGCCAACCCACTTGACAGACTGAACTGACTGATTTGATGAAGTGTAAACAATATCATTCACATCTATGCATTCATATTGTATCATTCAATGTGTTACAATAATGTGAAAATCATGTGAATGAGGATGCTTGTGGGCTTTGTCTTCACAAATTTTTATTTAGAAAAATAAGATGCTCCAGTGTTTTAAATTTCAGTCTGTTGCGTCTGGCTTGTTTCGGCAGGCGGCATAGTGTCGCCAGACACACTTCCTTTTGCTGCGTCGACGCCCCCTGGACTGAGTTGATGCCGCCTGGACTGTGTCAACGCAGCCTGGACTGTGTCGACGCAGTTCACGTGTTGATCACGTGATCTCATGAAGCAGCAGACACACCGACACGTGGATTGCTCTGTGAGCCTGACGCATGCGTCGACGCATCGGTGTCGCTGGACCCATCACTACTACTTTGTCGGTGCAAATTTTTGTACATGAAACATTTTTTGCTTCGGAGACCTTGCTTGGCGTCTACACTTTTGGGATCCTAAACTTGACTCGGTTAGTCCGAATCGTGACAGTCATTATTGAATCAGACTTGAATTTTAAAAATCCACTCAAAGTCGACCTATTAGCACCTAAAAAAAATTAAGGGTTATTTGGCACTTTCAGAAGCCGAGATTAGTTTAACTGTGTCGAAACATGTATTGATTTTTTTTATTTTTTTTAAAGGCAGTCAGGTAGAGGTGCCAAATTATTGTGTTAATTAGCGCTTTTAGTTTGTCATGATGAACAGTGTTTTTTCTGAAGTGCGAATTTACAGCACTGTGATTTAAGGGACTGTTTTATTTATTGTTTATTAAGTTCAATGTTGAGTAGTTGTTTTGCTCACAAAAGTGTTCTCACTCCTTTAATATGTTCACCGAACCCAGTGTTTCTCAAGTAGTGGGGCGCGCAAAACATGCTCATTGTAGCCATTAATCCAGAAATGATCTTTGATTAAAAAATCTGCACAAATTATTTTATATATTTTTGTTTTGCAGGTTAAAGTTTTTTTTTTTTATTGTGCTCCTGAGTTAATGTTGGTGATCAGTTTGAATGCATTATTATTTATTGATTTTATGTTATTTTATTTTTCAGTATCGTATGGTTTGACATGGTCAGTCAAAAAATGTTTAAAGTTTAAGGATTTCATTTTATATTGTATTTTTTTGTTATCAAACTTTTTATTGAATTTTTTAAACATTTAGAAAAAGGAAAAACATGGTCACTTGTTTAAATACATAAAACATCATCGGTTCCGGGCATCATAATAGAACATACATCACGTAAACATCCCGGTGAAACGGGTTACAAAACCTGCACTTTCACATATTGTTAGCAGAGTTGCTTTACAGCGCATGCCGATTGGCATCCTTCTGCCTTACATCCAAGAATGACTCGTTGAATGAGGTGTTTCCATCAGCCATGTATCGGCGTGTTTATTCAACAGGTGCAGAGAAGAGAAAGAAAAGAAAAGGCGTGTCCCTTTTTATAGGGCCAACCCACGTCACTCACCATGAACAAAAGTAAGGTTGTATTGCCCTCTACTGGCTCAGTCGTAAAAGGCAATCATACAATCTTAACACTCCCACTTATGAGTGACTTTTACATCCATCCATCCATTTTCCGAACCGCTTCATCCTCACTAGGGTCGCGGGGGGTGCTGGAGCCTATCCCAGCCGTCTTCGGGCAGTAGGCGGGGGACACCCTGAATTGGTTGCCAGCCAATCGCAGGGCACACAGAGACGAACAACCATCCACGCTCACACTCATACCTAGGGACAATTTAGAGTGCCCAATCAGCCTGCCATGCATGTTTTTGGAATGTGGGAGGAAACCGGAGCACCCGGAGAAAACCCACGCAGGCCCGGGGAGAACATGCAAACTCCACACAGGGAGGCCGGAGCTGGAATCGAACCCGGTACCTCTGCACTGTGAAGCCGACGTGCTAACCACTGGACTACCGGGCCGTGACTTTTACACTGTACAACAAATATATATATATATATATATATATATATATGTGAACATAACATAGTCAACCTACATACAACAAGGTTGCATACAAATAGTGAACGCCACACATTACGTCTTCTATGTGGCGAACATAGCCTTTGCAAACTTAATTAACTTTAATTTGGAAACAGGTTTAGTTAAAGAATCGGCCACCATATCCTCTGTGGGACAGTAAACAAGTGTGTGTGACCTTTTCATCTTTTACAGTGGATCTAATGAAGTGATACTTTATATCCACGTGTTTACAGCGTTGTCTGCACACAGGGTTTTTGACAAGTGCAATTGTTCCTTGGTTGTCCTCAAAAACAATTGTTTTCTTGTACACGTGTCTATACCCTTCAGAAGTTGTTCCAAGTAGATACATTCTTGTATCGTCAGAGCCAGAGCCATATACTCGGCTTCACATGTCGATAGGGCAACTGTGGGTTGTTTCTTGGTTTTCCACGAAATCAACGCGCTCGTCTCACACAACCTCACACAGTAGCCACTCATACTACGTCTGTCCATTGGATCCGCTCCCCAGTCGGCCAAGTCGGAAACAAAGTTGTTCGTCTGCTGTAACCCTCAGGTAGCGTAAAACATGTTTCACCGTGATCCAATGTTTGTTTGTCGGACTAGCAAAATGTTGGGATCATTTGCTTACCACAAAACATAAATCAGGACGTGTACACGTAGCCAGATAAATAAGGCTACCCACCGCTTCTCTGTATTTCTTCAAATCAGTCATCTGAGGTGAATCCTCTGAAAAATGTATTGTAATGCCCTTCAATAGCGGCAAGAAGGATGCACGCAGTCGCGGATGCAAACTGTCCTTTTAATAAACAAAATACGCAATAAACACACACATCCATAGGAGTTGCTGTTAGCCACAACTCACGCTCATACGCTCCACACTCAGACTAACTACCGAAGCCAATACTTCCCCAACCTGTCTCCTCCCCCCTCTATGACGTCACACAAATACAAGACATAGATATTACACTGCCCTCCCCTTTATGAAACCCTCGCCCCGAGGGGTCAACAAAAAAAGTCCTCCAGCCGCCGTGGTCTTCGTCTCCGCCTCTGTGGTCGGCCCGGCTCTGAGTCGATACCGCCTGCAGCTGGCTGACTCGGGACAACATTGGTGGGATCTGGGGAACATGGATCCACCAATTGTTCTGAACTGGCAGATGAAGCGGACCCCGCCTCAAATACAGGAACACCATTGCCCCGGTAGGGGGCCAACCTGTCCCGATGTAGGGCAAGTTTTCTGCCCCTGGGGGGGACTGCCACCCGATAAACTACCTCCCCCACCCGCTCAAGTACCCTACATGGCCCATCCCAATGGCTGTCTAGCTTGGGGCAGCGCCCTTTCTTTCTTTTAGGTGTATACACCCAAACCAGTTCCCCAATCTGGAAATTCCGCCCCTTGCTCCGCACGTCATAGTTCCGCTTTTGACGTGCACCGGCCTTCTCCAGCTGGTCCCGTGCAAACGCGTGCGCCGCCTCCAGCCGATCCTGCAGTCTCCGGGCATACTCCGATGTCGGTGCTTGGCAGCCCACTCTGCAATGTCCACAGCCTCCAAGGTGCAGCATGACGGTCCAGCAGCAGTCGCTTCACCACGCAGCTCCAACTCCCTAGCATCCCGCCGGTCGCAGTAGCTGCAGTCACTAACAGAAAAGGGCATAAAGTCCACAGGCCCTCTGCTGAAGTGGTGCGGGGTCTTGAGGTCCCTTGTAGGCTGCACACTCGTCACAGGCGGCAGAAATCCTCTACGCCCGTCGATTGACCTCAATAGCCCTTGGCGCAGCCGTGGAGGGTCTGAGTGTCCTGAGCCAGCTCGATGTACCACTCTCTAGTGAACCACCTGTGAACGCTGCACGCCTGCAGCTCCTTTGGTGGTAACAGCCACCACCTTCCCAGTGCTCCTGCCACTTGGCCTTCGCACAGGATGGTCACGGTCCTTGCTTGGCAACGACATCAGCCACTGTAGAACACGGCCGCCGGGAAAGGGCGTGCAGCGTGATCTGTCCTGATGGTGAAAGTGCACGCCACACAGGTAATACTTGAAAAGGCACGCCACACAGGTGGCATGTAGCCAAAACAACTGCTAGCAGTTCACGTCTGGTAACACAGTAGCGTCGTTCACTCTTGTTGAAAGTGCGGCTGAAATAGGCCACCACTTGCTCACCTTCCGGCCCCACCTGTGACAACACCGCCCCCATGCCGACATTACTTGCGTCCGTGTCCAGCACAAAAGGCAAGGCTGGATCTGGTGGGGTGAGAACAGGAGCGTTCATGAGGGCTCTTTTTAGGCTGGAGAAGGCCTCCTGACAATCCGGCATCTAGAGGAAGGGTTGGTTGTCTTTAAGGAGGCGGAACAAGGGCGCCCCAATGCACGAGAATCCCTTCACGAACCGTCTGTAGTACGAGGCCAGCCCCAAGAAGCTTTTCAACTGCTTCTGGTCCCTTGGTACTGGCCAGTCTTTGATGGTGCGGACCTTCTCCTCCAACGTGCTGATGCCCTCACTGTTCACTCGGTGGCCCAGGAACTCCACCTCACGCTGCATAAAGTGGCACTTTTCTGGGTGCAGTTTCAGCCCAGCTGCTGCAATTCTCCCCAGCACCAGTCTCAGAGACTCAATTGCAGCCTGAAAAGACCCACCATGGACGAGGACATCATCCAAATACACTACGCACCTTTGCCTCGGAATGTTTGAGAGCACTGTGTCCATCAAACGCTCAAATGTTCCTGGTGCATTGCATAGTCCAAAACTCATGACCTTAAACTGCCAGTGTCCTCGGGTGGTGCAGAATGCCGTCTTGGGTCTGGACTCCGTGGTGAGGGGGACTTGCCAGTAGCCACTGTGCAGGTCGAGTGATGAGAACCATGCGGAACCTGAGACCAGATCCAATGTGTCGTCTATACGTGGGAGCGGAGTCCTTTCTTGTCACCTTATTGAGCGGCCTGTAGTCCACACAGAACCGTGGTCTGGTGCTCTTTTTTCGGGGGACCATGACCACGCCAGACGCCCACGGACTGTCGGAGGGCTCTATGATCCCTGCCTCGAGCATGGCACGGATCTTCTGATCCGCGGCCTCCTGCCGGGCCAGAGGCAGGCGTCGGGGCCGAACCTTTACTGGTCGCGCGTCACCGGTGTCGATGTGGTGCTCAACCAAGTGAGTGAGGCCCACCTCATTCTCACTGAGGGCAAAGATGTTCTCGAAGTCCCACAGTACCTGCCACAGCTGCTCCCGCTGCTCGACATCCAAGCCGTCGCAGTTCTTCTCCCAAATGGACCGGATAGCCCCAGTCCGGTTCTCTGCTGGCCGACCCGGGGTTAACTCCACTGACGTGGCTGGGCTGGATGTCATTGGCCCCGCCAGTGGGCAGTCCATCACAGGGCGAGCAGACTCTACCCGATCTACCGTCGACTGTCGAAGAGTCAGCGCTGCTGCTGCCTTGGTCAGGCTGGGTAGGGTCATCCGCACATCTGTGTTCTCCGCCGGAGGGTCTGCATTGTTAACGGCCACCACCGGAGACGCCGTGATCAGCCCTCATGCTGACCACTCGGCAGGGTGAGCACCCCAGCTCCCAAGTCCACCACACATTTTGCAGCTTTTAAAAAGTCCCGTCCGAGAATACAGGGGTCACTCACGTCAGCTATCCAAGCTGAGTGGGTTGTGGACAAACCCCCCAGGACAAACAAAAATGTCCCTTTGCCTCTCATCTCGGCCGTTTCACCGGTCACGGTCCTCAGTTTTGTAAAGGTCGATGTTAAGACGGTTCCCACTGGAACAACGTCAGGCCTCACAATTGTGGCTGAAGACCCTGTGTCCACCAGGGCTGTACAGGAAACGTCCCCAATCTGCACGCGAACATGACTGGGGTCCCCCACGTCCGTCCAGCCCACCATTATTGCTTTCTCTCCGAATGCAGGTTGCAGTTCCCGGTCAACAACTGCAAGGGTCCGTGTTGTCGGGGCTACACGGACCCTTTTCCGTTTCCCTGCTGGTCTAACATCTTTGGACAGCGCCGCAGCAGATGACCTGGCTGTCCACAACCCCAGCAGACAGCAGGGCGTGCACGTCGACCGCTTCCTTCCTCCTTCTGTGCTGGCCGGGTCTTTATTGCGCACACCAGCTCCTCCACCCACGCTGGCCTGCGCTCCTCCCCTTCCGACAACGAGGTGGCCAAAACGGGGCAGGCTGCTGTCTGTAGCGCCCCCTTGGCTGCAATCTCCCTCTCTGTAGCGAGAGCAAGTGCCTCTCCCAGGGCTGCCGGGTGGGCAAGCTGGACGTGCAGGCGCAGCTCATCCGGCCTGAGAGCTTGGATGAACTGGTCGCGTATCAGTTCATTTTGGATCTCATTTGGCATTGCTGCATACGCGCGCTGACCCAGGCTTTCGATCTCATGAGCAAGACAACGGAGCGGCTCACCGGGATGTCGATCACGTTGCTTGAACTCAAAGCGCAAAGAGTCTCTCAAATTAAACTCTCCAAAGCGCCTCTGCAAAGCACCCACCAGGGCGCTGTAATAGAGTCTCTCTCCGGGGCTCAGAAGAAGCAGACAGGATGTAGCCTCCTCCGTCAGCGAAAGGGCTAACTGCACGGCTTTCACCTTGTCCGACCAATGCGCTGCGTCAGCCACCAACTCGAACTGTGCTCTATAAGCCTCCCAACTTCCTTTTCCGGAGAATTTAAGAGCTTTCATGGAGGGCCACGCGAGCCCAAGGGCGCCGCCATGCATGTTTACATCCATTCCGATGGTGGCGGCACCTGCCGCTACGTCATGGCGCAACTCCGTTTTGGCGGGCCCGCGCTCATTTTGGCGCGAACCACCAGCTTCATGACGACCGCGCTCGGTGCAACTCGACTCAGGCATATCAATCATGCACGGCACGGCTTCTTGCTTTACCGTCCACCGGGTAACGGCATCGCCGCACGGAACGGCTTCCTCCTTCACCTTCCGCCGAGTACCGGAGTCGCCGAGCATCCTTACGCAAAAAAAATGGACGTGCAACGGGTGAATCCAAACCTTCTGACACCAATGTAATGCCCTTCAATAGCGGCAAGAAGGATGCACGCAGTCGCGGATGCAAACTGTCCTTTTAATAAACAAAATACGCAATAAACACACACATCCATAGGAGTTGCTGTTAGCCACAAGTCACGCTCATACGCTCCACACTCAGACTAACTACCGAAGCCAATACTTCCCCAACCTGGCTCCTCCCCCCTCTGACGTCACACAAATACAAGACATAGATATTACAGTATCTTTTGGTCACACGGTGTCTCCCTTGTTTTACACTCCTGCATGTCAAAACGTTGCAAAATCTTTCTCACATACTTTTCTTGTGACATTTTCACACAATGATCAGACTGGCTGAATTCTATGCCCAGAAAGTGTTTTAGCCTGCCTAGGTCTTTCATCTTAAACTTAGTGGAAAGCATAGTTTTCACCTGTTTTAGACTCTCAATGTTATTGGCTGCGATGATGAGGTCATCAACCCAAATAACAATGATGATTTTCCTGTCTTTGTAGACTCTCTTGTGTAGACACAATGGTCAGCCGGGTTCTGTGTAAAGCCATCGTCAGTCAAACATTTGTGAAGCATCTCATTCCAATTGCGGCCCGACTGTTTCAAACCGTAAATGGACTTCTGCAGTTTACACACCAACTTTGCTCCCACTTTTTCATAACCCTCAGGCTGTTCCATGTAAATGTCTCGATCAATGGGTGCATGCAGGTAGGCCGTTTTTACGTCCATTTGATATAATATCAAATTTTCTTCGGCTGCCTTCTGCATGACCACTCTCGCACTCGTCAAATTTGCTGTGGGTGAGAAGGTCTCACCATAGTCTATGCCTGCCCTCTGACTGTAGCCTTTAGCTACAAACCTTGCTTTATATTGGTCATGTCCGTCACTGTTCTCCTTGATTGAATAAACCCATCTACCTCCCACTGTTTTCCTCCCTTCTGGTAGGCTAGTCAGGGTAAATGTCTGGTTTTCTTCTAAGGATTTCATCTCTTCATCCATTGCCTGTTTCCATTTTCTTGACTCAGTGGATGCCATGGCCTCCTTGAAGGTCAATGGTATACCACAAACTACTCGGTAGCAGTAATCTACGCTACTGAGCGTGCTGTCTTCGTCACTACTACTTACTTGAGTATAATCAGAGAGGTAACTCGGGGGTTTACGCTCTCTCTTGGGATACCTTGAGGTTTGTGGCGTCACTCGAGGGTGCTTCTCGCCAACATCCTCTGGTGACTGTGACACTTCTGTTTCATTCTCTCTGTTCGTGGTACCCAGCTGCGGTGTTTCACCCATCTTAACATCTGTAATGGAGTCCAGGCCAACCTCCTGCGTCTGGGTTTCACTCTCACAATTTGTCTTTGTGATAAATTTCACTAATCTGTGCTTTTGTACTTTTCCTTTACCAGGGTAGTAAACTAGAAAAGCATGGCTTCCCTTGTCGTGTCCTACAAAGAACCCTTTTTCACACCTTGAATCTAATTTAAGGTCAGGTTTACGTTTGTCACCTTTGATGTGCATACCCACTGTCACACCCTGCAACCTAAGAATGTCATCGTAATTGCAGTGGCCCATGATTTCGTGCCATGTTTGTATGTCATGACTGACATTACACACATCACTTTCGTCACATTCAGTTTGTAAATAGTACATTCGTTTGTACACATGAATGTCAAACTTTGCGCCGTCAGGTACCACAAGACTGTCTTTACCTTCCTTGAAGATGACCTTGGCAGTGGCACACTTCACAGAAAATATTGCTTGAGGAAAGGAGGGAATATAGAGTGCATTCTTTAATGTCACTGAGCATCTCCGTCCGCTGCTGTCCTTGAGGCGCACCTGCGCGTCTCCTTTGCCTTGAGCCAACCCGGAAGTGCGTTTCCCATCTGCCAACTCCATGCTGTGCCGCTCCGGCTTGAATGAGTTGTCGAAGGTCTTGACTCTGCTCCTTTCGTTGATGATATGAGATGACGCGCCAGTGTCCACAATAAGCCCTTGGATAGGTTGTTGCTCCGCTGAACTGCTGGTAAACACAGTCTCTGCTTGAAAACTGTAGTCTCCTCCTTCAGCTCCTTCCTCATGGCTTTGCCTGCGATTTGATCCATAGCCGTCGCCATCTTGAGCACGAGCACACCAAGAGCCCCTCTCTTCTTCCTACATGCTTTGTCAGCGTGGCTTGAGCTTTTGCAGGAACTGCACCAGGTCTTTTTCGAACAATCATCCTTCCGATGCCCTTTTTCGCCAGACCTCCAGCACGTCATATCTGTCAGGGGGTCGCTCTTTTTCTTTGACACAAATTTAGCTTTAAGAACTCTCCTCAGCTTCCTCTGCAGCCTGTGCGGAATCCTCTGAAGCTTCGAAGGTTCTCAGTTTGGCTTTGAACTCTGCTAGCTTCATGTTAGTTGGGCCATGAGTGACCATCGGTGTAAATGGCTTGTATTTTTCCGGTAGACCTCTCATAACCATTAACTCTTCACTTGGTGCCTCGCCTGCGCCCTTGAGTGCCGTAATGATTTGCTCCGCCCTTATAATATACTCAGTTATAGTCTCTTTGTCCGCTTTCTTCAATGATGTCAGTGTAATGTACATGGAGACGATGCGTGGCCTACTTTTTCCAATGTAGTGCTCTCTCAGTACTTTCAAGCTTTCACGACCATTGTCTTTGGTATCTCGGAATATGAGACTCAGACTTACATTGTCCAGTAATGGCGCCAGCGCACAATAAGCGTCCGTGTTCAACTTGTTGTCCCTCGCTTGCTCATCTGCTGACTGGTGCCCTACAGGTTCATCCAAAAGAGTCTCCTTTAATCCCACACTGTGCATGCAACATAACATTCTTTCTTCCCAGAGTTCGTACTCTTCTGCCCTTCCATCGAAAGTGGGCCATCTTGTCTTCGTCGTGTTTGCCATTTTGCGCTCTCCGCTATCTAGCTTCACGTGGTAGCTTACCACCGTCTTGCTAGCGCCGCACACCTCTCGTCAAACTTTCAGGATTCTTGTGTCTGCTGCCCTGGGCCCATAACCTGTTAGCAGCATTGCTTTACAGCGCGTGCAGATTGGCATCCTTCTGCCTTACATCCAAGAATGACTCGTTGAATGAGGTGTTTCCATCAGCCATGTATCGGCGTGTTTATTCAACAGGTGCAGAGAAGAGAAAGAAAAGAAAAGGTGTGTCCCTTTTTATAGGGCCAACCCACGTCACTCACCATGAACAAAAGTAAGGTTATATTGCCCTCTACTGGCTCAGTCGTAAAAGGCAATCATACAATCTTAACACATATGCAATGTTCTGAACACCATGCCATATGAGTAAAAAAATAATGAAATAAAATAAAATAATAATAATAACAAAAATAAACCAACTTGAGTGGAAAGAGGCCAATAGGGTAACTTAACCATCTGTTCAAGCACTTCCTTAGGTTTCTGTAAATTTTATCCAGGTATCCCATAATGTCTGAAATTTCTCTCGCTCGCCTCAAAGAATAAATGTCAGCCTCTCCATTTCAAAATTTCCCCTACAACCTTAATCCAGTCTTTGACTGTTGGGGGCTCTTTTGTCAGCCATTTTCTTGTGATTGCTTTTTTGCTTGCTAACAACAAGATGTTGTAGGTATACTTCTGGGCAAAGTTAATGGTAAAGTCAGGTTCCAGTCCCAAGTACAGGGCTTCCAAGGTCGGAGGGACAACTTTTCCCATAATCCTACCCACAGTTATCCTTGTCTCTTTCCAGTATTTGGAGATGACCGGGCATTCCCAAAACACATGAAAATGTGAAGCTTTGCTATTACCGCAGGATCTCCAGCAAGCTGTACTCACTCCTTGTGAAGTCCCTGGGCCAGGACTCTAAAAAACCTGACTGCATTCTTTCACCCAAATTCCCTCCATGAGAGAGACGATGTGCACTTCCATTGCTGTGCTATTGTTCTCTCCCATGCTTCTAGTTGAATTGTAATGCCACCCTCCTTGGGCCACTTATTCTTTATATATGTTGTGTCTCCACCTTCCAGTTCCTGCAACTCTTTGTAAATTTTCGATATCGTACCACGTCCAGGATCTGACCCATAGGATCGTAGGAATATCTTGATTAAACCAAAACCACTTTGTTGGACCCATCCTGTGCGTAGGTTTTCTCTCTAAGTAGTGTCTAAACTTGGCCGGGCCTGCTCCCATGGGGCCAGGCCGGGCTCAGCCCGAAGAGGCAACGTGGGTCCCCCTTCTCATGAGCTCACCACCCATGGGAGGGGCCAAAGGGGTCGGGTGCAATGTGAGCTGGGCAGCAGCCAAAGGCGGGGACCCTGGCGGTCCGATCCTCGGCTGCAGAAGCTAGCTCTAGGGACATGGAATGTCACCTCTCTTACAGGGAAGGAACCCGAGCTGGTGTGCGAGGTAGAAAAGTTCCGACTGGATATAGTCGGACTTACCTCCACACACAGCCTGGGTTCTGGTACCAGCTCTCTCGAGAGGGGTTGGACTCTCTTCCACTCTGGAGTTGCCCACGGGGAGAGGCGCAGAGCAGGTGTGGGCATACTCATTGCCCCCCGGCTCAGTGCCTGTGCATTGGGGTTCACACCGGTAGACGAGAGGGTTGCCTCCCTCCGCCTTCAAGTGGGGGGACGGGTCCTGACTGTTGTTTGTGCGTACGCACCCAACAGCAGTTCAGCGTACCCACCCTTTTTGGAGTCCTTGGAGGGTGTGCTGGAGAGTACTCCTGCTGGGGACTCCCTTGTTCTGCTGGGGGACTTCAATGCACACGTGGGCAACGACAGTGAGACCTGGAGGGGCGTGATTGGGAGGAACGGCCCCCCTGATCTGAACTCGAGTGGTGTTTCGTTATTGGACTTCTGTGCTCGTCACGGATTGTCCATAACGAACACCTTGTTCAAACATAAGGGTGTCCATATGTGCACTTGGCACCAGGACACCCTTGGCCGCAGTTCGATGATTGACTTTGTGGTTGTATCATCGGATTTGCGGCCGCATGTCTTGGACACTCGGGCGAAGAGAGGGGCGGAGCTGTCAACTGATCACCACCTGGTGGTGAGTCGACTCCGATGGTGGGGGAAGATGCCGGTCCGACCTGGCAGACCCAAACGTATTGTGAGGGTTTGTTGGGAGCGTCTGGCGGAATCCCCTGTCAGAAGGAGTTTCAACTCCCACCTCCGACAGAGCTTCTCCCATGTCCTGGGGGAGGCGGGGGACATTGAGTCCGAATGGACCATGTTCCGTGCCTCTATTGTTGAGGCGGCCAATCTGAGTTGTGGCCGTAAGGTGGTTGGTGCCTGTCGTGGCGGCAACCCCCGTACTCGCTGGTGGACACCAGCAGTAAGGGATGCCGTCAAGCTGAAGAAGGAGTCCTATCGGGCCTTTATGGCCTGTGGGACACCAGAGGCAGCTGACAGGTATCGACTGGCCAAGCGGAATGCAGCTTCGGTGGTCGTCGAAGCAAAAACTCGGGCATGGGAAGAGTTCGGTGAGGCCATGGAAGCCGACTTCCGGACGGCTTCGAGGAAATTCTGGTCCACCATCCGACGTCTCAGGAGGGGGAAGCAGTGCACCACTAACACTGTGTACAGTGGGGATGGGGCACTGTTGACCTCGACTCGGGACGTTGTGAGCCGGTGGGCGGAGTACTTCGAAGACCTCCTCAACTCCACCAGCACGCCTTCCTTGGAGGAAGCAGAGTCTGGGGACTCTGAGGTGGGCTCTCCTATCTCTGTGGTTGAAGTCACCGATGTGGTTAAAAAGCTCCTCGGTGGCAAGGCCCCAGGGGTGGATGAGATCCGCCCGGAGTTCCTCAAGGCTCTGGATGTTGTGGGGCTGTCCTGGTTGACACGCCTCTGCAACATCGCGTGGTCAGCGGGAGAGTGCCTCTGGATTGGCAGACCGGGGTGGTGGTCCCTCTTTTTAAAAAGGGGGACCGGAGGGTGTGTTCCAACTACAGAGGGATCACACTCCTCAGCCTCCCTGGTAAGGTCTATTCAGGGGTGCTGGAGAGGAGGGTCCGTCAGGAAGTCGAGCCTCAGATTGAGGAGGAGCAGTGTGGTTTTCGTCCCGGCCGTGGAACAGTGGACCAGCTCTACACCCTTAGCAGGGTCCTCGAGGGTATGTGGGAATTCGCCCAACCGGTCTACATGTGTTTTGTGGACTTGGAGAAGGCGTTTGACCGTGTCCCTCGGGGAGTTCTGTGGGGGTGCTTCGGGAGTATGGGGTACCGAGCCCATTGATACGGGCTGTTCGGTCCCTATACTGCCGAGGTCAGAGTTTGGTTCGCATTGCCGGCAATAAGTCGGAATCGTTTCCAGTGAGGGTTGGACTCCGCCAAGGCTGCCCTTTGTCGCCGATTCTGTTCATTACCTTCATGGACAGAATTTCTAGGCGCAGCCGAAGCGTTGAGGGGGTCTGTTTTGGTAGCCTCAGTATTGCATCTCTGCTTTTTGCAGATGATGTGGTACTGTTGGCTCCTTCAAACAGGGCTCTCCAACTCTCACTGGAGCGTTTCGCAGCCGAGTGTGAAGCGGTTGGGATGAAAATTAGCACCTCCAAATCTGAAACCATGGTCCTCAGTCGGAAAAGGGTGGAGTGCCCACTCCGGGTCGGGGAGGAGATCTTGCCCCAAGTGGAAGAGTTTAAGTATCTTGGGGTCTTGTTCACGAATGAGGGCAGGAGGGAGCGAGAGATCGACAGGCGGATCGGTGCAGCGTCTGCTGTGATGCGGACGTTGCATCGGTCTGTCGTGGTAAAGAAGGAGCTGAGCCAAAGGGCGAAGCTCTCAATTTACCGGTCGATCTACGTTCCAACCCTCATCTATGGTCACGAGCTATGGGTCGTGACCGAAAGAACGAGATCCCGGATACAAGCGGCCGAAATGAGTTTTCTCCGCAGGGTGTCCGGGCTCTCCCTTAGAGATAAGGTGAGAAGCTCGGTCATCCGGGAGGGGCTCAGAGTCGACCCGCTTCTCCTCCACATCGAGAGGAGCCAGATGAGGTGGCTTGGGCATCTGATTCGGATGCCTCCTGAACGCCTCCCTGGTGAGGTGTTCCGGGCATGTCCCACCGGGAGGAGACCCCGAGGACGACCCAGGACACGCTGGAGAGACTATGTCACCCAGCTGGCCTGGGAACGCCTCGGGATCCCCCGGGAGAGCTGGAAGAAGTAGCTAGGGAGAGGGAAGTCTGGGCTTCCCTGCTAAAGCTGCTGCCCCCGCGACCCGGCCCCGGATAAGCGGTAGAAGATGGATGGATGGAA